>JAJOOR010013998.1:0-58690 GCA_036250505.1 Solanum acaule | reverse complement strand
TCACAAATAGAGAAAGAAATCTAGAACACATCCCAAAAGAGATAGGAATAGAAATACATCACCCCGCCAAACTAATTAGCCATTGTCCTCATATGCGCAAAAACAATAAAACAAGTCTAAATAATAACAGAAAGAGAGTCAAAAGAATCAACCTGTCAGGCTAAGATTGGGGTGAACTTTGCATGTCGATGACCTCCTCTATTTGGGCATCAGTGCCTGGCTCAACAACATCCTTTGCTCCACCAGAGCCCACCATTGAAGTATTTCTCAAAGAAGCCTCTATAATTGACTGGACCATTGCACCCTCCAAGTCCTCTAATTCACCATACGCTATTTTGTAACGAACACCTAACTCCTCTTCATCGGTATCAGCCTCAGACTCAATATCAACCTAATCCATAGAAACATCTCTGGTAGTAGTAGCCGGAGGAATCTCGGAACTAGCATAGAAATCTACAATCGGAACCTCGCTGATCTATAGTGTACCGAATAACATTGATAGATCGGTAGACTTTAACTCATCCATATCTCTCCTCAGCCCAACAATATCAGTCTTCAAGGCCATTACAACATCTGAATCACCCCGACTCTGCTCACAAGACTCTACCATCACAATAAGTGAATCCAGTGCATATCTATGTGCATCTATCAACTTCCTATACTATCTTAGCTTAGCCTTAATCGGGACCAAGGCAGCAACAATTGTCCGCTCAATCAACCCAGGAACAACGGCCTCTACTCGATGGCACCCACATCAGCAGGCTGAGCCATATGTCTTATCTTGTACTACATGGCCTGGGTAATAGGGAGTCAGGAAGGAGCAACAACAGCAGAAGGAGGGAGAACAACAATAGAATCTGAAGATGCAAAAGTAGAGGTGCCAGGGTACCTGTAGGCTCATAGGCCTCAGAGGGAAATATTTCCTCTATCGACAACATCTTAACAATGCCTACCGGGGACATCTCCGCCGGTGCAGCTCTCCTATTAGCTGCCTCATCCCTCATTTACTCAACCTCTATCCAACGGATGTCAGTATAGGAAGTGGGAGTCATTTCTACATCTATCTTGGCAATCACCAGAACATAGGCCAAACTGCACAACTCAGTAATAAAAATGGGAAAGGAAATAGAGGTCTGACTCTGCTTGGCCTTCATGGCCATCTCCTGCTTGATAAGTAGACCAAAATAATAGATGCCCTTGCTGTCAGAGCTCTCTACCACTGGTGTTGGCACTACAGGCCCTTTTTCCTTTTCCTTTTCCCCTAGTTGGAGGAATTTTATCCGGTGCATTCTGGAAGGGTGTTGCCCCCTCATTTATCACCCTTCCTCTTGCCTATTTTCGGGGGGGGTTGATTTCTTCCTAGTACTTTTTATCTAGCCATACCTGAAAAAAAAAAGTAAAAAACGTTAGACAGTTCAGAAGAAAAAAAAAACTAAAGTGTAGAACAAAATTGAAGGAAGACTTGCCGAACCGTTCGACGAGTTGCCAAACCCATTTGGCGAGCCAAGTCGGGCTCACCGAATGTTCCAGAACAAAATCACTCAGAAACCAACACATGTTGTTGATGTCTGGGGCATTTCATCGGATTGCCGCCACCATTTGGCAAGCTAAAAGTAGCTCGTGGAATGTTACAAAATAATTTTAAAAAATAAGGGAGCAAAAGGGAGATCAGAAGGGGCATTCGGCGAGCCGCCGAGTGAACTCGGCCAGCTCACGCATATCGCTGAAAGTTACAGAATACAATGCACAAAAATGATGGATAAAAAGGCAATCTAGCGGTATTTAGGCGAATTGCCGAACCACTCGACGAGCTCGATCCAAGTCGCCAAATAGTCCAATATGCCGGATTTTGACCCCGACCTTTAAATGCTAACCCGCGACCCACGAAAAATACATTAACCTCCTATTCAACGCAATTAATCCTAGACCCATACTACGAATGACCTCGGGGTACTCAGACTTCCCCTGTTTTTGCAAAAATTGGCCAATCGACAACTTTTGCCTTTAAGAACAACGTCAAGCTATAACGACTCGCAAAATGATAGGCTGAACTAGAGCCTCATCGTGTGGGTTAGTGTGCCCTTGAGTGAATATCTAGGCTGTTTTAGACCTTAATTTAGCAAGGAAGAAGTCTAGGGTGCAAGTAAGGACCTATGCTAGCAAGAAGGAGTGAAAGAAACCTTGTTCTTTAAGGGGCCTTTTGGCGATGGGACTTCATGTTCGCCCAAAGGGTTGGGCGAGTCACTCTTGTACCTTATGATCGGCTAGTGGGCTGTCCCATTTGGCCTATATTCTGGAGCAAAGGGTGAGCTAAGTCGCAGCTCGCCAACCAGGTTGGTGAATTACCCTTTAGCTCCCTAGATAGCCTAGTGAACTGCCCAAATTCCAAGCTCACTGGAATATTGGGTGAGCCAAGGGTGAATTTGGTGAGTTACCTAGTGCAAAGGGCAAGCCTAAGGGTCCAAAGGGTGAGACCAAGGGTCCAAAGGGCGAGCTCAAGCAGGCAAGTGGTAGAATTTTAAGTTTAAATGTTTTAGGTCCATAGTTCTTTACCAAAGTTGACCTTACATTATTCTGTTCCTTTCCTAGAAACTATATGAGTTTACTAGACCTAAGTTTGTATTAAGCATGTGCTAAGGGCTTGTATGCGACCCCTTCGGGGTCAACTACGCCATGTTACGTCTAGGGGTTACCCCTGGGTTGTGACAAACTTGGTATCAGAGCATAAGGTTTTGGGATAAATTTTAGGATGTCTTAAACCACGTCTAATAGAGTCTTGTTCATCGGTGTGAGTCGCGACAGATCTATGAGTGAGAGGATATAGGACATTAGGAAAACTTCATTTCTTCATTCTCTAAGTCGTGCTAAGAGTTTAGATCTAGTAGGTCTTTCTCCTAACCTTTACCGTATGGTTTTTCAGGTTGTGGAAAATACTAGTGCTAATGTTAGGAGAAATGAAGAAGGTGATGAGGAGAAAGAGGTTCCTCTCCAAGTTCCTCCTCAAGTTTGTAATGATGAAGGGGTTATGACTAATGAGGAGATAAGGTGGCTTTTCAAACATTAACCCAACTCATGATAGTTCAAACCCAAGCCATCACCACTCAAGCTTAAGACCTAACGGCTCAAGCTAACCGAGAAGTTAGGCCCCGGGTAGTGCCCAATGTGAGTACTAGGGCCTCACGATTGAGAGTTTTTCTAGGATGAACCCTCTTATCTTCTTGGGTTCCAAAATGAATGAATACCCACAAGAGTTTTGGAGGAGGTCTATAAGATAGTGGAGGGTATAGGGGTCACCTCTATTGAGAAAGCCGAGTTGGCCGGGTATCAATTGAAAGATGTGGCCCAAGTGTGGTACACCAAATGGAAGGACAATAGACCTATAAGAGCGGGTCCCATAAATTGGGAAGTATTAATGATGACTTTTCTTGATAGGTTCTTCCCCCGTGAGAAGAGGGAAGCCAAAGTTTAAGAGTTCATCAACCTTCGCCAAGGAGGTATGAGTGTCCAAGAATACTCTTTGAAATTCACTAAGTTGTCCAAATATTCCCTGTCTTTGGTTTCTAATCCAAGGGATGAGATGAGTCATTTTGTTACCAATGTGTTCGATCCTATTGAAGAAGAGTGTCGTGCGGTGATGCTCCATGACAACATAGATATCTCAAGGTTGATGGTTTATGCTCAACAAGTTGAGGAGTCAAAGCTTATGAAAAAAGATAGTGAAGTTAAGAGACCTAGAATCGATGATGGGGATTTCTCCAATTCTAGCTCCGAGGGATATGATCAACCTAGGACCCAACAAAAACTTTCCAACCAAGGAGGGTGTCTAAACTTAAACCTTTAAGAGGGAGTAATAGTGAATCCTTGTTGCTTAAGCCTACATGCTCCAAGTGTGGAAGAAAGCATTATGGTGAGTGTCTAGCCAGAAAGGATGGGTGCTATGGTTGTGGTAGTGAGGGTCACAAGAAGAGAGATTGTCCAATCCTTAGGGCTAAAGGGAGGGAGGCTAATTCTAATGCTCCGAAGTGATCATAAGTTTTATGCTCTCCAATCTAGAGAAGATCAAGAGTGATCTCCTCATGTCCCTTATGGTATGTGTTTCATGCTTTTATAAAATTTCCAGATTTCTTGTCTTTTATGACTTGGTATGTTGGATTTTGAAGTTATTTTTAGTATGTATGATGTTTAGAAAAGTAGTGTAGGCTTACTCCCAAGTGGGGGATAGTGTGCCTCTCTAGTAGGGTTATTGTGTGCTTTATGTGTTGCCATGATTTCCTTACATGCATGATGCATGAAAATTCCTAGGTCTTGTTAGAGATGGATTATATGCATTGTTCTTTCTCTCATCTTGTAGTGCATTTGTAGACTTGCATATAGACTTCATGAGTTGAGTATGAGCATGCCCTAGTTTTGGACTTGAAAGATTTCCTTAATGAATGAATGCTTTTTGAGAAGTAATGTGCATTTAGGCTCCATGAGTATGTAATGAGCATGTCTTAACTAGGAAATGGTAGTTCCTCCTTTAGAAAGAGAAGATATAGAATTTGATGCACTTTGGGTTGGTAGATGTAGTTCCTACTCTCTTTTGTTGCATTGATATGTTTAGCTTGGAGTTGAATTTTTCCTCCTTGGTTGTGTGCTTTTGGACGTATTGCATACATGATGGGCTGCTAGTCTTGAGTAGTTAACCTTTAATGTGTTTTAAGTGTCAATCAAGGACGAATGTTCCTAAGGGGATAATGTAACGACTCGCAAAATGATAGGCTGAATTAGAGCCTCATCCTGTGGGTTAGTGTACCCTTGGTTTTAGACCTTAATTTAGCAAGGAAGAAGTATAGGGTGCAAGTAAGGACCTATGCTAGCAAGAAGGAGTGAAAGAAACCTTGTTCTTTGAGGGGAATTTTGGCGATGCGGCTTCATGATCGCCCAAAAGGTTGGGTGAGTCGCTCTTGTGCCTTATGATCACGTAGTGGGCTGTCCCATTTGGCCTAGATTCTGGAGCAAAGGGTGAGCTAAGTCGCAACTCGCCAACCAGGTTAACGGATCGCCCTTTAGCTCCCTAGATCGCGCAGTGGACTTCCCAAATTCCAAGCTCACTGGAATATTGGGCTAGCCAAGGGTGCATTTGGCAAGTTACCTAGTGCAAAGGGCGATCCCAAGGGTCCAAAGGGTGAGCCCAAGGGTCCAAAGAGCGAGCTCAAGCGGGCAAGGGGCAGAATTTTAAGTTAAAATATTTTAGGTCCATAGTCTTTACCAAAGTTGACCCTACATTATTCTATTCCTTTCCTAGAAACTATATAAGCTTATTAGACCTAAGTTTACCTCATTTAAATCATTTTCCCTAGAATCAAAAGAAAACTCAACTTTATCCTCTCCATAGAATATTTCTCTCTCTAGAAAACCCTTCTTTAAAGAAGAAGCTAGAGCTTGAAGCTTGGGTCAAGAAGAAGGTCCATTGTTGAGAGCTTGCACTAGGGCTTTCATTGATGGGTTCTTCCACCCATGGAGCCCCCATAGATTCCCTCCAATTGTGAACTCAAAACCCCAATTCTAGCTAGGGTTGTGATTGCATTGTGGGTAAGGCTTGGATGTGATTCCAATCTAGTGGATAGCATCCAAATATTATTGAATTGTCTTTGTTTAATGATATTATGATGACTTTATGTGTTTATATGGTAAACCCTAACCTAAGTTGATGAATGTGATATTTGTGAGTTGATGCCATTAGAGGCAAGGTTGAAGGTTCTTGAGTGATCTTCCTAATTCAATGTTATATGTTGTAATTGATCAAAGTTAGGATCATATAATAATGAATTGAACTAGACTCTATTGTATATGATTGATCTTTACTTGTAATGATGAAATTGAACCTCTAAGGCAAATTAGGACTAATATCACCTAGTATCAAAGAATGTGATTGAATGTCTTGTAATTTAGGTTCATAATATGCTTCCATGTTGTAGAGTCTTTGAGAATGAGGAGTCATAGTCATGAATGATGATCATTAGGGCATAAGAAAGAAGCTAATGTGATCAACTTTAGATCCTAAGGATTTAAGAGTAAAATCCACATATGAATCCAAGGCTAATGAATGGAATTGTGTTGAAAGACCTTTACCTACCTAGATCATATTATGAATTATAGATGGTAGGAAGTGATAGAATCACTTATGTCATAATGATATACTTTTCTAATGAAGAATTCTAGATATGATGCTAGGTATAGATATGAACTTAACAGACTTCTCACATAGTAATGGTTCTATGGTTGAAGGACTTTTCCTAACTAATTGAACCTAAGGCTAGAGAGCCTTTATACCTAGGTCATGGATTGTGATAGTTGCTCACACATGGTTTAAAAGAGGTATCATCATGGGTTGGTGGTCAAGAACACCTTTCCATTTACTTGAGTCCAAGTAGAGACTTAATTATTATCTTGTGGCATTTATGCCTAGCACTGAGAGGATATTGAAATGAGATGGAGGTTCCCACCTAGATGAGTTTGGGCTTTCATGGAGGTTCCCACCTAGCATAGTTTGGGATTCCCACATGGGATCTCTCACCTAGAAGAGTATTAATTTCCCCAAGTGTGTCTCATGAGATGGAAGCCTCACCTAGTGGAATTTGGGTTTCTAGTAGAAATCTCTATATCCCATAACTACATGCTCCATAGGAAGTTAGCCAGTGAATTCGACTAAGCTAACAAATCGGTTCCACCTTGGCAAGTGGACCAACCCTTGATGGTATGGGTAACACCATGAGAGATCATATGTTCTCATGTCGGTTAAGGCTATATCCCAATTAAACAAGATTGGTAGTGAACTAAGATTGTGCTAAATGTAGCATCTCCTAGAGTTCAAACCTCATGGGCCAAGATTATGCCTAAAGTAGCATATCCTAGGGTCCAATGCAAATAATGGTCTAAGATTATGCTTGAAGGGGCATCTCCTAGAGACCAAACTAAATGAACTAAGAGTATGCTTTATGTAGTGTCTCCTAGAGTTCAAGCTTAATGTACTAAGATGTACTTGAAATAGTATATCCTAGGGTTCTAAGTAATGAGGGACTAGTACAAGTTAGTAAAGGACTTCATAATGTTCAAAATATAAATGGACTTAGATTTCCCTGAGTAAGGCCTCATAGAGTCCATAATAATAATAAAGAACCTAAACATGCTAAAAGAAGTATCTCATAAGGTCCAACCTTATAATGAACTAAGATCATGCTTTAAGTAGCATCTCCAAGAGTTCAAGTTTAATGAACTTAGATTATGCTTTAAGTAGCATTTCGTATAAGTTCCAATATGATGAACTAAGTTGTACCTAGCATAGTATCTCTTACAGTTCAAACAAGAAGAGACTAAGATAGACCTAGTAAAGTGTCTCCTAGTGTTCCATGCTTTAAAAAGAGGGCTAGTCTCTAAGTTAAGGAACATGAGTATAATGACCTAAAGAAGTACTCAGTATGAGTAGTAGTATGGGATGTTACTCATGCCTTGCACAAGTATGACTAAGGGTTACCTTATGAGTGTTGTCTTACATGAGTGATGCTTGATGGATTGTAGCTATAGATGCCTTCCAAGATAGGGTTGGCTAGAGGTGATAATTCCTTTGTCTACATAAAGTAAGCCAATAGTGATACCAAAGGAGGGTAAATATGACTAGAATGACTTCAAGGTTATGCTTAGTTTGGAGGGTATTATGAAATGCCTTTCATACATTGCACAAGTGTGCTTTGAGGTTACTTAGGAGTGTGGTGCCCTTATGGTCAAGAATGATTAAGACTTAACTATGCCTATAAACCATGATTAGGATGACCAAAAAGGGATACTTGGCTTGGGTGGTATTATGGAATGCTATTCATGCTTTGAACTTGTATACTTTTGAGGTTACTTGAGAATGGTTCTATTATGGTATTGATGACTAAGAGTCAATTGTACTTATATTGTTATGATTTATCTCTTACGCTTATTAACTATGTCTCATGGTGACTTGTGTTCAAATGATGTTTATATTGGAGATTTTTGCTATGACTATGATGATTCTATTATTATCTCTTATGCTTATGTCTTATGTTGACTAACCATTTGAGATGCTCTTATGATGTTGTGCTAGATTTCATACATGGTACATTTTGTACTAACTCATATTGCCTACATTCTAATAAAATGTAGGGTTGAGGAGATTGAGTTGCTTGGAGGCTAGGTTTCTAAGAGGCAAGAAGACTTGAAGGTTTGGTGAGTCCTCATAGCTTCGAGGACGAACCTATTTTCTTTATATTTTAGACGTTGTATGGGCTGCGTCCCAAGACTTTTATTCATGAGTTTTAAATAGATGGTTTGAGACAAAGGTTTAGTAAAGACTTCCGCTTGTTTATGAAAATGTTTTCCATTGAGTGGATCGAAAGAAAGTTTTAAATTTTCCCGTATTTTCAATTAGCTTATGTTAAGCATCTGCTAAGGGCTTGTACGCGACCCCTTCGGGGTCAACTATGCCATGTTACGTCTAGGGGGTACTCCTGGTTCGTGACACAACCGCTCTATCATTAGGTAAAATCGGATGATCGGCACAACCGAGGTTACTCAGACTTCATCCCCACTAGACCTAACACAAAATTAACACAACCCACAACTTTTATCAATCAAATAGACGAGAATTCACAATTAAGGGTCAATTAACATGAAATGAAACATGGTATGGGCATGCACTACCAACAATCATTAAATCAGTCAATATTACACAACTATAACGATCAAGTAATGATCACGCATTTGAAATTCACTAAAATTTAAAGGCGTGGTTCAGATAACCAACCTCAGAAGCAGATGTTTGAAATGCTAGGCTAGCAAAGTACCAAAGTTCTCCCCCCCCCCCCTCTCAAGGAATTGTACCAACACAAAATGCGAGAAAAATGAGTACGGAACTAAAAATATGCGGTTGTGAAATTTTAGAAGTCAAACAATATGAAATGAGGGAGATTTTTGAATTTAAAAATGGTTTTGGACTTTTGATCCTTCAGTTCGTGCACCAGTCAGTGATGCTCACTTATGTCACCGACCCGTTCGGTGATGAGCTGAATGGCTCTGTAGCCCACCAAGTTTTAAAGAACCTCTAGATAACTAGGAAGTTCAAACGACGGTCCAAGTCGGGCTCATCGACCTGTTACCTAGGATCACCTAACTGCACAATTTCCAAAAATTTCAACTTTTCAACCTCAAAATTCAACACCCGTTATTCAAACAATAATAAGAAAAGCTTTAACACTTGGGTTGTCTCCCAAGAAACACCTTTTTAACATCGTGGCACGACGTGGATACGCTTCCAAGGTTCATTCTTTGGGTTAGCCAAGGTTTTACTCGGTAGACCCCATTTTGGCCTTGGATTCAAATGAGATGATATATGAGACATTTGCATTTCCATCTATTTAATGGACACCGAGTGAGAAGTAACCATCTGGATTAGCGTGGAGACGTCCTCTTTCATTTCTTTAAGAACCTTGTCCAACCCTTCAACTTTATTGAGAATGCATGCAAGCATATCTTAAGTGTGAAAGTTTCCGGTTCAGCCCTTTGCTCTTTTGACTTTTGACACTCATGGGAGGAACATATTATCTTTGTCACCATCATGCTCCCTCAAGTTTGTACCAAGGTCACACTACTCCCTATCATGATCCTTCCAACCTTCATCACGCTGTCAATTCCAACCATTGTTTCCACCGGCCTTGGATAATTTTGGCGGAATCCATCTCCCTTATTCGCTAGAACGTGCACTTCTTCATTGTACAAAGCTTCAAAGTGTGCATCATTGGGATTCAGTCCACTAACTCCAACTGCATACATGGACCTACGACAACTACCCATAACATGTTTTGACAAAAGATCCATTTGGGTCATCATATTTTCCATGTTTTGAACACGCACTTGGTCTTTTTTGATTTGCTCCTCTGTCATCCTAAATGTCAAAGGAGACAGCTGATCCTCCTGGCAGCGGCGCCATTTTTGATAACGCTCAACTACACTTCATCCAATACTAAATGTAGGCAATCACAATCTAGTATAAACCTAAGGAATAGTTGGGGTCGATACTAGAGGGACTGATAAGGTCATGAATTATATTATAAAGTAAAAGACATGTTCTAAACGATTATAGGAATAGAAATTATTGAAATCATTATATTAAATCTAAGGGGTTGACAACAAGTGTCAAATGGGGGGATAGGGTTTGTAAATTAATAACTATGAAAATAGGGGAGTGATCAAGTAGTAAGGGATACTTGGGGATGTGATCCATTAATTGCCAATTTCTCTATATAGGTGATTACTAATTATCAAAACTCGTTGAATCTTAATGGTTAGGCTAGTCTTTAGATGTAATAGTCATCTATCAATCAACTATTCTAAATCCAGTGAGTTCTCTCGAACCTCAACAAGCATAACACTATATAAGGATCTATATAAGGGCGAAGTTGTATATCTCTTATTGGCTGGTTTGAGGTTGGCAAAGCTTAGTTGATAAGACCAGATTTGGTTCATCAAACCATGGAAAAAGTGAAGATAAATTAGGAAAGGTTTAAAATAGTGTAGAGTCATCAGAAAACCTATATTGTTGTTAGAACAAGAGATTTGGAGTGGATCAAGTCCAACTTCATTGGCAGATCTAGTTGAATTAGAAGAGGAAACAACAAAGACAGTAGGGAAGACACAAAACCCTACAATGAACGGAACACCATGGAGATTTGTAGTGGGAACACCGATAACAGTGGATCTAGGTCTAAGCGACGGAGATGAACAAAATGCTAATATGAAAATTACAATGGAAGATATCAAAGATGAGGTGGAATATTCGAACTCAGTTGTAGTAAGTTATATTATGGGATCCAACCCGTCATTGACAGTAATTGAGGGATTCTTTATAAGAATGTGGGGATCTAAAAGAAAAGATAAAATTGCACAGAAAAAGAAGAGGTATATTCATTGTTTGCTTTCACAATATTCTTGAAATGGCATATGTTAAGGTATTCTTATTATAGCTGCAATCATATTTCTACTTAATAGAACAAGGTGTTCTTCTTCTCATCTCCTCTTACATGGAGCTATTATTTTTGTCACATATATAAAATGACGATTGAATATTACATAGATAAAATTGTGGACTAAATCAATATTAAAAAATAGGCAAAAGTCTTGGAGAAACCAAAAATGCACTGATATTATAAATACGAGGGACTATTATTGGTTCATATGAAATATCAAGGATGGCTTTGAGTCCTAACCCAAAATTAGTGACTATTTTGGGCTTTGTCTTGTATAAAATCAATAAAACATTTAACAATAAAGAGAGCTTCAAGGGAATTTACATCCGTGTTTAAACAATGTATTATCCATATTGAAACAATGTATGACGAGAATAAAACAGCATTACAAAATTTATGTGATAGAAATTATAGTAGCGTAGTAAAGTTGTTCTTAACTCGTTCTAATGAAATGGCATACTCTGATGATAAAATAATAAATATTTGAATCTTATTTTATATAAATTCTACATATAATAAATATTTTCAATTTAAAAAAGGAATAATCTCCCATACCTAATATAGTATATATAAACAAAAGTAAATTACGTAATGCATTTTAAGGAGATAAGAACTATTTTGATTTATTTAGATATGTCATATGTTATGTAATAATGAAACAACATGAAAATTATAAGAGATAATTTATGTATAGATGAAAATTACTTATAAAAAATGGAGTAAAAACTATATATTTAAATATGTTTATGTCATATACATATTACAATAAAGAAATTTCAAACTATAAGTTTATTTACATATTTTAATATGTAATTTATTTTATTATTAAACTGTAATGACCAGTTCCCGTCTGTATAAAAACGCAATGGGGGAAAATTTGAGGCCAGAAAACTTTTTTGTAGTATTTGGATTTTCCCAACCTAGTCCAGATTTGGATGAAATCGGAGTCATTAAGATGTTGAGAAATCTGGTATCAATCGGGTGAATTATTTATGATTATGATTACATGGATGGATAGATAACTAGTTAAGGAATTCGTAAGACTTTTCGGAATTAAAATCGGGCGAGTAGAACTCCCGAAATTGATCTTAGTGTGAAGGGTATTTTCTGAGCATCGTTGGTTATATAGGTGTGTTGTGAAATGGGGGTCTTGGAATTATTACAATAGTTCACTGGTTCTGTACAAGCTGCTGGGGCCAGATTTTGGCCGCTGCAGCAGGGTGAGGGCTGCTGTGGCAGGTTCGATGCGACTTAAGGTCGTAAATAAACCCCTAAACGACCTTATTCTGCACTGTTCAAATTTTAGAGCCAAGGAACGAACCCTTGGCGACTCTTGACAGTTTTCCACCATTCTTGAGGCTAAAGGTAAGCTTTTCACTCCCCGAATCCGTTTTTCCATCTGTAGAACGTAATAGAATGGGTAATTATCATTGAGGGAGGGTTTTGATTTAGAAACTATGGTGGGAAAAGCCCTAGTTTGGATACTTGGGATCATGGGTTTGATCTAGGGTTCATAGAATTGTTAGTAATTCGGGTAATTGGTAATTGTTTATTGATTCACGAATTATATTGATTATTTATAGACCAAGAACAAGCGGAACGAATCCGGAAAGGGAAGGATCAAGTTTCTTAGGGTTTCAAGCTTGATTCGAGGTAGGTGATGGTTGTGATTTTGTGATTGTGTGATGTATGCTTCTTCTTGCTTCATTATGATACTTGTATGTATATGAATGTTGAATTATTAATCACACTTGTTGTAAATGAGATAGAGGAATGATGAATGCCATGAATCATGACTTAAATGTATGATCTTGAGAATATACTTGTGATTGTGATTGTGATTGTGGTGTGTTGAATGGATCGGTTGCCACATTCTGGCATAACTAACTTGGATCGGTTGCCACGTTCTGGCATAACTATGCGATCGATTTTCACGTTCCAACATAACTATTGGATCGGGTACCACGTTCTGGTATGCTAACTGTTTGGGTTTGGGTTCCTTGAGAGGACCAATGACTTGTCATAATTGTGTATCTTGAGAAAAGTGAAGTTGCTCGTTGTTCATAAATATTGATAATATTGTATATGTTCGATATATGCATGCGATTATATTGTTGTAATGACTTAGATATGTTGCACTTAGTGGGATAGCCGCATGATCCTACCAGTACACTGTGGTTGTGTATTGATACTGCACTTGTTCTTTCTTTGATGAGTACATGGCATCTTCGAGAAGCTATTGACAAACCTCGTTTAGAAGAACAGTGATTGTCACTTCGAATACAAGGGTGAGTCAGTTCTTCTGGGTTGCCATGAGTTCTCTTTCGTTTATATCCACTATTTCGGACTTAGACTTTTCTAGTTAGTTATTAGTTCATTAGTTTGGGGTTGTATCCCTGTTTAGACTTTTGGTTCGTTATTACATGTTTTGGTACATTGACTTTCAGGTTCTAGGTTATTTCTTCTGCATTGTTTAGTTCGTTGTTAGACTTTTGTTGGACTTTATGGGAACTCTCTATTTCTTTCCTTAGTATTTAACTTGCTTTCGTATCTTAAATGCCCTAGTTTTTGGTTTAGTTGCTTGGTTTGGGTTGTAGTAATGGTTCTCCCACCGGAGAGTTAGTGTGGGTGCCAATCACGATGGTCTGGGTCGTGACCTAAACTTTACAATTTTGATGTTTTATACAAAATTTGTATGAATATTTTTATATGACCTCATAGTAAGAAGTTCTTTACTTTATAATATAGAGGAATGTTACTTAAAATAAGTTATCACGTCAATTAACCATATAAATTATAATAACTTAATATAAAAAAATTTAAATTGGCATCACGTAAATCAATTTTGTAGGTCTTACCAAATCATTAATTTAGAATTACATTTAGACCTATGAAAATCATTAGAATGTTGTAAAAATTAAATTTTATTCTACATTTGTTTAATAGATATTTTTTATTTAATGAAAATTTGACAGTATAAAAAAAGAAAAAAAAAATCTCTAGGAAGTGTAATATCACATTAAAATAGACTAATTATTAGTCTATCTTCAAAATATTCAAGAAACAAATGTGATTGAAAATGTGGGTCCATATTAAATAATATCACATCATTAGGATACACAGGGCATTTAGGAACATATATATGGTTGTTTTGTCATTATAAATCTATTACCACTTTTTGATGCCATAACATAGAAACAAACATTCTAGAATTTTATGAAATGAGAAATTTGCCCTTGGTCGTCCTTAACTTGGCTCTTCTACATAATAGAAATAGAAATATATGATATATGATTCTCTTTTATTCTTTTCTCATTTATTATTTTTATTTTTATTTTTAATTTTATCCTTTATTAGAGGAACCATCTGGTAATATTTTTTGTTATTTGCTTAGTTCTTGTTCTTTGTTTTTTTGGCCTTTTCCCTTTTTGTTAGTTTACTATCTTTTAATTTTTTTTTCTCTATTTTTACATTTTTATATTTTAAAAAAAAACAAAATAAATACAAAAAAACAAACTATTAACTAACTACTTTCCTATTTTTTGACATTTGATTATTCCTATTTGATGGAACTTGGCTGATAAGTGTAAGGTTTTTTTTAAAATGAAAGAAGAATTTTCTTATATACTGATGTCACTACTTTTTCGTTGTCGGTCTATGATAAATAGTAGGTACACGTGGTTTAGTTCTCATATTATGCCTATTGCACTCTTTTGTGGCGCATATTATATTTCGAGTATGAGAGGACCAATGGAGCTTTTGAGTCTAAGTTTTGATCATCTTTGAGTTGTGGTGAGAAACTTAAATATTTTGCGGCCCACACCATCATCTATCTCTATTTAATAGGTTATTTTGTTATTTCAAAAGGATATTTTTTATGTCTAGACTTGTCATATAATTTCAGACTTGTAAAATCTTCTAAAAGCTCTTGTACTTATGACACCAAATCTTGGAGTGGTATTTCAGTTAATTCGCGTTTTATTATAAAAGACTTAGTATTTGAGATATTGATTGCTACTTACTTTTTCACATTTCAACTTGAATTAGTTTACTTTAATGGGTTGGTTTACCTAACGGTTGGGGACATAGGTGATATCATAATTTGTATTTTTGAATCGTGACATTATTCTATAACCATTAAATTGCATTCCAGTAACTAGAGCAAATTCGTCCAATCCAAATTGAAGTTGTGCCAATAAAACAGAAAATAAAAATAATAAATTAGAAAAGAACAAAAGTAGTGAACAAAAAATAATTTATTTTATTTTTTAAATAAGGTAAAATTATACAAAGAGAAAAAAGAATAAGAAGATAAACTAATCAAAAAACAAAAGAAAGAAAGAAATAACAAAAATGTTACAAAATAGTATCTCTAAAAAAATCATTTGAAAAATGATTAAAAATAATAAATGAGCAAAAGAATAAAAGTGAATATAAATATAGTAAATAAGAAAATAACAAAACTAATAAATTTTATTTTCTTAAAAAGTAAAAATATTACCAGTAGGTATCTCTAATATAGGATAAAATAATATAAATAAAAAATAAATGAGAAAAGAATAAAGAAAATTAATAAACGAGAAAATAATAAAAGAGCAAATAAAAATAATAAATGAGAAAGAACAAAAGAAATTAATGATAGGACAAAAACAATAGATGAGAAAATCAAACAAAAATAATTTATAATAGGACAAAAGTTTGTAACGACCCAGTTTCCTGAGTAATGATGACACATACTATAACCCACTAGTAGGTAACCCAATCTGTACTAAGAACGAAAAGTTATGAGTACGAGGGTAAAACTACAAAAAAATAATATTAGCAATAAAGATAAGAAAGAAATGGAAGCAAACAAAAAACTGTATATATATAAGAAACCCTCCCAAATCTTGGAAGTTACTAGTATAAAGTTGTCTAATATGAACAAATACAAGTCCTAAAAGTGGAACACAACAAGTCGTCTCAAGGGGAAAATACTAGCTAAACATATATACATAAGGAGACAAGCTATTCTAGGACGCCAAGTGTTGACCCTCGTCTCCTATATCAATTTGTAAGGCATGAACGATCCCCAATGATAACTGGTACTTGGACCTGCCTCAAAAAACAGATGTGTTATGTAGCATAAGTACCTAAACAAAGGTAGTCAATAGGCATCATACACCAACCAAGAAGGAAAGGTAAAAAACATTCTAAAGAGATATGTATTGACACAAGTAGAGGTCAAAGTTGATATGAAAGAAAGTACATGAGCAAACCCAAAGTAAATCTAAGTACAACTAAACAAAACTTAATGGGCCCCAATAAGCCTAGAAGGTGCACTTGTGCTCTAGTTAAAATAAATCCCAAATGGACACTATAAGCTCGACAGGTACCCCTAATAACTATGTCTACAAGAATGAAGTGCTCCAATCCAGCTTCAATTAATGTACTCTGAGCCTCGTACCTGAAGTGATAACCCCTAACTAGAAGAGACGACCTCAAATCATAAAGCATCAGCCTCAGATTGGGAATAACAACCTAAAACAATCAACATCATCCTCAAACTAGATATAAATGACTCAAACTTTAAACATCATCCTCAAATCGAAAATAATTATAGTGAGCAGTCAACTCCTAGCCCGACTAGTAAGCGTGACAAGAGGTGTGTCCACTCCAAGAGGATTTGAACATCAAAACTAAGTCATTGTGGAATGACACCCCCAAAAAATAATCCATAAGAGACTCCAATCTTAGAACGAACCAATCTCAAGTTATCACAAAAACACGACCCTTCAGTAACACATCGGAGCCATAGAGATAATTAAGGAAGTAAGAAGGTCTACAAAGCTGCACAAACGCCTAAAGGAAAGCTCATACTATTAGACTCGAGTCTGCTATTCCAGTCTACAACTATCTAGTCAATCCAAGACTATGTTAGAGACGATAACGAGGCTACAAGGCTCATGAGTCTAAGGCAACACTAGTTTATTCTAGACTAAGGCAAAGCATCAATAACAAAGAATAATGCAAGTCATTCACACTAATAATCATGAATTCGTGCATTTTGGCTAAATTTAATTAGAAAGGAAGTCATTGTCTACCTTTTTGAAATGTTCTAAGTATAAAACAATTTGAGAAAAATACTTAGAAAAGAGTTTCCACTTAATTTTTTAAAGAAATTAAGAAAACTTAATTTAAATATCCCTTAACATATATGTAACACCATGCATCCTAGACAAAACAGTTTGCAGAAATCAGAAGTTGCAGTTGCCACCAATGGGCACCACCCACAGACCGTAGGTAGGGTTCGTGGATGGCCACCTGCAGCCCTCCCGAGAAATAGTCCAAAAAAATGTCTAGGGTTCGACCCACGGCTGGACCCTCGGACTGTAGGTTATACCACGGGTCGTAGTCCTGTTTCTTCGATCAAACCCTCAACAACCCCTCTCTAAAGGCGGTCGACTGTTGAAAGGACAAACTATGGGTTAGTACACGGACCGTCGGTCAGTCCATCGGTTCACCCCGACATCTTTTAAGTCAAGGGTCGTTTGTTCTTTTCCTTATGCTTTGGACCCATAAACTACATCGTTTATCCCCTAAACTATGTCGTTTTAGCCTAGTAAGTTAATTAGAACTTACCCTAGTCAACACATTCTCCAAAAAGTCATCAAGTTGAAACAAAAGAAGGAGAAAGAGTCAACCAACCCTCTCCACGAAAGCAACAAGGTTTTCTTCAACTCCAACCCCGAAATTGAAAGATTTCTCCATGAATGTCATCACCAGGTATGTGGGATTTCACTAGTGGGCTCCTTTCACCCATTAGGGTCCTAGAATCTAGTCAGAGTCTTGATTTCCTCCATACTATTTAGACCAAGGGTTTCTAGAATCTTAGCAAATTACTATGATTTAGTTATTGTAATGTTCTTACTCAGATTATCATGTCTTAGTATTGCTTTTGCGTAGATTCTTGTTTAAACTCAAAACCCTTGTTATGTAGTTCTTTTAGTTCATGAATTACATTAGCTAGAATAGATAACAGATATACATGCCTCATGTTTCGAATGTTTCATTATGAGAAATTAATGTTGCATTTTTCATATTTGCATGTCAGATTATTGAGCTATCTAGTTTACTTCAGTCATGTTATAATTCATATATATTCAGTTGGGAGTAGGCTTTATACCGAATTGGACTAGGGTAAGTCACCCTCAAGTCCCAAAACTACGTGCCCCTGTAGGTTTATGAGTCCCCTTTGTGGGCATCAATTTGGTGATCACGCCACTCATGCCTGTATATCTCTGGCGGGGTATATTGGGTCCTCTCGATGGTGCGTATACATCGGACTCCACGTTAAGCTCAGGTTTTATGTCGGTTATTAGTAGCTCCCACAGTCAGATTCTAGTGCATTGACCAGGTTACCGATTATAGTTTAGTATTCAGTTTCAGCATGTTATAAACATGGTCATTGCCTATAGTTTAGTTCATATTGAGTATTTATCAATATAATATCATGTTCATCATATATCATTACTCAGTATGCTTTGTTTAGTTATGTACATTGTTTAATTTTATTCTACCCTACATGCTCAACACCTTTTAAGTACTGGCGCGCATACTCGGTGCTATATCTTCTCATGATGTAGGTTCAGGTCCTCAGCATTCAGATCACGCATAGATCGGTTCCTGATCTCTAGTTCAGCAACATCAGTGGTGAGTCATCATTCTTCGAGGACGGCAGATATGTTATCTTTCTACTTTCAGTCTTTAGTTTAAGTTTTTACTAGATTTAGCTAGGGCATGTCCCAGCATCTCTAGTCAGTTAGAGGCTTTATTTCAGACATTGTTAGATTTAGTTTTAGCTTTGGAGTTTAATCTTTTAGTTATCATTAAATTTTAAATTTATTTATTCAGATAGTAATGGGTATTCCCTACCATTTAAGTTATATGATGTTTTAAGCTTCCACAAAATATTTTCTTACTTCAGATTATCTAATATGCTTATGATATGCCAGCTCAGGGTTAGCTTGGGGTCACTAGTTATCCTAGGTCCCGTGTTTACACCCTGGGGTAACTTCGGGTGTGACAAACTTGGTATTAGAGCATTAGGTTTAAGAGTCTTAGGATGTCCAAAAAAACGTACTAAGTAGAGTCATTTTCATGAGTGTGAAGTGCACCATATCTAATGAGACGGAGGCTGTGAAGTGTTTTAGGAAAACTCCACTTTCTTGTTAATCTTATCGTGTGTAAGATATGATCTAATTTATCCTTTCTAACTTGACGTTATGCATTTCCGATCATTTCTTTGTCACAGTCTCTCAGAAAGTCACCTTTGTAGATCCTGTAGAGTTAGAAATGGTAGACTTTGATATCATTCTAGGCATGGATTGGTTACAGTCCTACTATTTCTCAGACGATTGTACAACTAGATTCGTTCGTTTTTAGTTTCCAGATGAACCAATCTATGAATGTAACGATAGTAGCTTAGCACCTATGGGTCAATTTATTTCTTACCTTCAGGCCAGAAAGATGATCTCTAACGGTTATCTCTATCATCTAGTTAGGGTTATGGATTCAAGCTGTAAAACTCCAACTTTTGAGTCAATTACAGTTTTTTATGAGTTCCTAGAAGTATTTCTAGAAGATCTTTCCAGAGTTTCTCCTGAAAGGGAAATTGACTTTAGAATTTATGTCTTTCCAGATACTTGATATACCATGATTTTACGGTATTTTTTATGCGTTTCACTTAGAGTTTGTGTGTGTCTTGGGGTATTTTGTATAGAAATAATGTTTTGTGTATTATGTTTGCAGAAAATAGGCTTAGATACGGTTAATGAAGATGTGAGCTGAAAAGAGCAGATGTGACCACCAACAGAGCAACCCACGGATCGTAGGTCCAAAGTCGGACCATGGATGGGAAGTCTTAGGTCCTGGCCTAGGAGATGAGTTTCAGTAACTCAAACCACGGAGTGCCAGGATGGACCGTAGTCTAATCCATGGACCGTAGGTGGAACATTAAGGAAGTATGACAAGTGTGGAACCACAGAGCAAGACAACAGACCATATCTCGATCCATGGTCCATCCTCCATGTCCATCATTGATGATCTGAAAGTTGAAGGTTCCTGATGAAATTGTCTAAGTGTTGAGCCATGGAGGGGACCGTAGGTCGACCTACGGTCCGTAGGTCAAGGTCGTTGACTCAAGTCGCATGCTAGTAGTTTATTTCCTTATTTTGTTTCCTGGTTTATTTAGGATTTGTTTTCTATAAATAGAAATTGTAATCGACAATTTTGGGGGTTAGACATTATTGTAAACTCTACATTTTTTGTGTTTTTGGAATTAGCTTGCAAACTTTAGCAATTTGATTTCCTCAATCATTTGATACAATTTACGCTTTGAATTTCAATTGAAGATTTGGGTTTTCATCTATTCTACTTGTATGTTCATGAATTGTTTTAACCTAATTATGAACTGTGAATTCTCAAGCATGATTAGCTAAATCCACAACTAGGATTGTGGAAACCATGAGCAATTTTCAAAGTATGAATAATAATTAAGTAATTCTTGAATACTGTTTATACATGTATTTTTAATCCTTTTGTTTAGAAGTCTTTTTAACGGTGGCCAGCATTAGAACTCGCCTCGTTCCTACTTGCCTGACCTAGGAGGTAATGAATATGAAAATGATTAAACAACATAGATTTAGTGGTTGCTATCTAATAGTCTAGTATAAATTGGCGTGAGGGTGAAAACTAAACCTTACATTGATATGATGATTAATTTGAGGTAAAGATCTGGGTTAGTAAATAAAACACTCGTAGACGGACCAAGGTGCATAGTTAAATTCCCTATTTGGAGGACTAATCAGTTAGGGACACCTAACCTACTAACTTTTCATGTTAAACACTAGGAAATGATTACTTTTATTAGGATTACTACGTTAAGAGCTTATGGGGAACACATATACCCTAGTTTCTCTCTTATATTGATAGCTCAAAGTTTGAATCTTGTCAAGTTGTCACTTAATCAACAATCAGTTACTCATTTACAAAATCCCTCATTTATTTACTTGTCTCAGAAATAATTTGACTAAACGGATATAATAGTGGGCTAAATTTAGGTCTGAACCATATTCCTCGTGGGATCGACCCCAACCTATAAGTTGGGTTCTATGTTTGACAACGATTGCTTATACTTCTTTAGGGAGGTGTAATTTCAGCGTATCAAATTTTGGCTCCACTGTCGGGGAATACGACTTTTAGATTAAGTTTAACTACATTATTGAACTTTAGTCAAGTATTTCATGATTTTACGTTTTTCTTTTGTTTTTATTTTCTACAGGTTTCTACTCTACTGTATGCCAAGTACATAGAGTCGAGGCGAACCTTTGACCCCTACGACCCAGAATTGAATAAGACTTTAAGGAGAATGAATAAGCAAGAGGTACTAAACAATCCAGTTGGAGAGGGTCTAGGTGATGGAGTTCAATTGCAGCCTCCTGGGTTTTTGATGTGGCCGCTCAGACTCTTGATGATAATATACTTGCATATCAAGAAAGGGTGCAAAATCCGCCAGCACCAAGGCTTCGTGATAACTACCGGGTTGACTACAATACATCTGAATTTGAAGGGCCTATTTTTCTACCACCTCTACCTCTACGGCATACATTTGTGGTAACCAGTAGTCTAATGAAAATGCTTACATCACGAGGGTTGTTTGCCGGTCTAGCTTCAGATGATTCGAATGGTCACATGGCTAAATGGAGAAGTGTCTACAAGAGTTGTTTGGGGCAACCCGAATTGGATATGTATGTTATAGGTTTGAGAATTTTCCCTTTATCATTGACTGGTGATGTTATAGTGTGGTTTTCAGAGCTTCCATACAATTCGATTAATACATGGGACCAATTGCATAAGGTATTCGTGGCGAAGTATTTTCCGGTGTCTAAGAAGCTGAATCACAAGGATAAACTGAATAACTTTATAATACTACCTAAAGAGTCCGTAAGCAGTTCATGGAATAGGTTTACTGCATTCATTAGAAGTGTTCCTAATCACCGCATTGATGATGAGTCACTGAAGAAATACTTCTATAGAGGACAGGATGACAATGGAGATGTTGTGCTAGATTTCATTGCTAGAGGATCATATGGTGAATGGGGAGGATATCGCTGAAAAATTGGATAATATTTCCCAAAATAATAAGGCATGGAGCCCTAGAAAGGCCAATATTGGAAGGAACACATTCACAGTCCAAACGACACCAAATCAAGCAGATGATGACATTTGTGAAGAGATGGCTCAAATGAGGACAAAATTGGGTTTGGTATTGAAGCATGTGAGTGGAGGTGCAGAAAAGGTGAATGCGGTAAAGTACCTAACTAGAGCTCCACCACCACCAGTTGAGGAATGTTACTACGAAGAGGATGCATATTTGGTGAATGATCAAACAGGGGGTTTTCGGACCAATGTCGAAGGTTCCTAAAGGAAACCAAGGTCGGAACTATGACTACTACAACCGTGAGGGAAACTATGTTTGGGATGGGAACTATAATCGTGATAACAACTACAACTAAAACAACTATGGTAGCATGAATGATCGAGTTGGGCCCTATGTTCCACCTGGTAGAGAATCTGGTAATAGAGAAGCTGGTGGTAGTATGTCGCACATTGAGGATACGATGCAAAGGACGATGAAGAGGTTTGATGCAACATATGAGAATGTCAAAGAGATGTGAAATTACTTGTCTAGAATTGCTCAAAAAGTTGATGCCCATGCATTGTCAATCAAGCAACTTGAGAAGTAGTTTAATCAGTTGTCCTCCACTGTGAACCCATGTGAGCCTGTCATACTTCGTAGCAACACTATCTAGAATTCGAAGAATGATGGGCATTGTATGGCAGTTACTATTCGTGGAGGTAAGCAAACAATTGATCCCCCTATGTCGTCTGAGGTTGAAGATGTGAATGGAAAAGATTCAAATGAGAATAAGGTTACTGGAGAGTTGAAAAATGCTACAGAGAAAGAAGGGGAAGTGACCCAAAAAAATTTTCCCATGCCTAGACCTCCATATCCATTCCCATAGAGATTGGTGAACAAGACCGAAGAAGAAAAATACTGTAGGTTCAAAACTATGTTGAAACAACCTTCCATCAATGTTTCGTTGATAGAAGCTTCAGAGCAAAAGCCTGGGTATGCGAAGTTCATGAAAGGATTTGGTGACCAAAAATAGGGTTGTCAATTTTGCGGACGAAGAAAGGTTACAATATTATAGTGTTATTGTTACCTAGTCACTAGTGCAAAAGAAAGAGGGTCCTGGAACTTTCACTATTCCTTGTACCATTGGGATGTTGCAATTTGCAGAGGCTTTGTGTGATTTAGGTGCCAGCATTAATCTGATGCCATTGTCGATCTACAAGAAATTGGGTTTACGGGCTCCAAAACCGACTGCAATCCATCCAATCATGGTTGATAGAACTTTCAAGAAGCCCATTGGTATTCTCCTAGATGTCCTTGTGAAAGTGGAGTCGTTCATTTTTCCAGCAGATTTTGTGAAACTTGATTGTGAAGTTGATTTTGAGGTACCCATAATCTTAGGGAGACCATTCCTTTCTACTGGGCATGAATTAGTCGATATAGAGAGAGGGAAGATGAGCTTCCGACTAAATAATGAGGAGGTAACTTTTAATATTTGTAGTTCTATGAAGCATGAAAGCGATTCAAGTTGGTATCGGTGGTAAATCATATGGTGGATCGAGTTTCTAAAGTGCTTATTGAAGAGATGTTTGGGTGTTGATGCACAGGCAGCGGTAATGATAAATTTTGATGGTGATGGTATTGAAGACTATGATGAATTAATTGCCATACTTGATAGGTTCGAATTTAGTTCCAAACCAAAAAGATTGGAGCTAGGTATGAAGAATCGCGACTCTCCACCCGCAAAACCGTATGTGGAAGAAGCTCAATAATTGGAGATCAAGTCTCTACCATCTCATCTGAGGTATGTATTCCTGGGGAAAGATGGAAATTTACTTGTAATCATTGCGGCTGATTTGAGTGAGGTACAAGTAGATACATTGGTTTCTGTGTTGAAGAGGTTCAAGCGGGCTATTGGATGGACTATTGTGGACAATATTGGGATTCCTCCTAACATTTGTTCTCATAAAATCCAACTCATGCTGAACATCAAGCCATATATTGAGCACTAAAGGAGACTAAATCTACCTATGCCAGAGGTAGTGAAAAAGGAAATTATCAATAAGTTGGATGCTGGAGTCATATACACCATTGCAGATAGTAGTTGGATCTGTCCTGCACAGTGTGTACCTAAGAAAGGTGGGATTACTGTGGTTCCTAATGCGAAAAATGATCTTATTCCAATGAGCCCAGTGACTGGATGTAGAGTATTCATGGATTACAAAAAGCTTAATGCTTGGACAGAAAAATATCACATCCCGATGCCATTCATGGACAAGATGCAGGATCATCTTGCTGGTAAGGGTTGATATTTTTTTCT
Organism: Solanum acaule; assembly: GCA_036250505.1. Taxonomy (NCBI): domain Eukaryota; kingdom Viridiplantae; phylum Streptophyta; class Magnoliopsida; order Solanales; family Solanaceae; genus Solanum; species Solanum acaule. The sequence continues at coordinate 34,167 of JAJOOR010013998.1, read as the reverse complement.
TGATGGATATTCAGGCTACAATCAAATATCCATATCTTTGGAACACCAAGAAACGACCACCTTCTTTTGTCCTTAAGGGACTTTCGCCTTCAAAAGGATGTCATTTGGGTTGCGTAATGCTCTAGCGACCTTTCAGCATTGCAGGATATCAATATTTTCAGATATGGTGTAGGACACTATTGAGGTATTTATGGATGATTTCTCTGTGGTGGGTGACTCATTTGATGGTTGTTTGATGCATCTGTCCGAGGTACTGAAACAGTGTGAACAGTGCAATCTTGTGCTCAATTGGGAAAAGTGTCACTTCATGGTGAAAGAGAGTATAGTTCTGGGTCATTGGATATTTGAGAAAGGTATTGAGTTGATAGATCCAAAGTTGAGGTAATAGAAAAGCTTCCACCACCTATCTCTGATAAAAGTGATAGAAGTTTTCTTGGTCATGCAGGTTTTTATCTGAGGTTTATAATGATTTCTCAAAAATTGCACACCCATTGTGCAAACTACTAGAAAAGGAGTGTAAGTTTGATTTTGATTATGCTTGTCTGAGAGCATTTGGAGAATTGAAAGAGGTTAGTATAAGCACCTATCATTATTTCACCGAATTGGGGGCAACCGTTTGAAGTAATGTGTGATGCAAGTGGGGAAGCACTTGGTGTAGTATTGGTTCAGAGGCGAGAGAAGCTTCTTCATCCGATTTATTATGCCAGGAAAGCTCTGAATGTGGCTCAAAATAACTTTACTGTGACTGAACATAAACTCCTTACTGTGGATTTGGCATTCGAGAAATTTTGATCCTACTTGCTTGGTACTAAGGTCATAGTGCATATTGACTATTCATGATTGAGGTATCTGATGACTAAAAAGGATGCAAGACCGTGGTTGATTAGATGGGTATTGCTGCTGCAGGAGTTCAATTTTGAGGTGAAGGATAGAAAGGGAACATACAATCAGGTTGCCGACCATTTGTCCAGATTGGAGGAGGAAGCTCTGCTCAAGTTAGGAGATGGGGCAAAACCTATCAATGAACCCATTCTTAAATCTTTCCCATTTCATGGAGTCCGCTTCTACCAGCCTCGCTCCTTTCCATTGACTAAACCACATTAGAGCAACATCTTTCAATTGGTAACAGACCAATTCCGCCTTCTCTACCGGTGTTAGTCCTACATAGTTCAACACCCTAGAGACCTCCTCTATAAACTCTAGAGGATCTTCCTCCTTTTTGACCCATAGAAATCCGGAATATTTGTCCCGACTTGAGTCAACCAATGGAAACCATACCTAATCTTCTCATTTGACATTAAGTCAATAGGAACTTAAAGATCTTGAGGAGAATCTCCTTGATCATCATAGTCTTCTTCAAACCCACCGAAGGATTAGAAAAAAGACCCTATAAGGTTAAATTCTATCGCACGACTCGAAGAATGAAGAAGTGATTTTTTTCCTAACATCTGATAACCTACTATTCATAAAACGTGGCGCGCTTCACATTTATGAACAAGACTCTACTAGATGTGGTTTGAGACATCCTAAAAAAAAACCATCCCAAAAACCTTATGCTCTGATACCATGTTTGTCACGACCTGGGGTTACCCCCTAGAAGTAACACGGCGTAATTGACCCCGAAGGGGTCGCATACAAGCCTCATAGAACACATGAACATAAAAACATCGGAAAATAATGCGGAATTTAAAACTTTTATTTACAATCGAAGTCTCATATAAAATGAAAGAATATCTATGACACTATGTGTCAAACCATCTATTATACCTGGAATAAAACTCTTGAAATACAATCTTAGGGACATAGCCCTTACAACCAACGTCTAAAACATAAAAGAAAGACAATAAAGGACATGTGGTCAAGCCCTTGAATACAATGAGGACTCACCAATCTTCTTCTTCTTCTGGATCTCCTATGAACCTAGCCACAAGGATGGAATCCAATATCTCCAAAGCCTACACTTATAGAAAATGTAGAAAGATGAGGTTAGCACAAAACGTACCAAGTATGGAAGCCATGCACAAAAACCATTAAAACATGCATAAAAAGGGACATTTCATTTGAAATCATGCTATATGCCATTTTTTAACATCATCTTTGAAATAGTTGGAGAATGCAACAATTAAGGCAACTCAGAATATTTCAATATAACATGATAGATATCATTATAATAACAAGCATAGTCTCCAACATCAACATAATACAAATCCCAATCTTCACAATACATAGCCTCCAATCATAAAGTAATACCAAGTCAAATACCAAGATCATCTCATCAAGAAGTAATCATCACATAAGCAACCCCTAAGAAACACTTATGCAATGTATGGTAACTAATATGAATTTACAATGTACAACAAGCCAATATCACATTCATACTCATTTCATAGTGATGTCATTACCTTAGTAACCCCTAAGGAACACTTGTGCAATGTGTGGTTGGCATCCCATAATACCAACCCAACTAAGTACTCCTTTGAAGCTACTTTATTCATGCATTTCATCTTTATACCTCATTATAATCAATAGTCACAAATAAGGAAATAGTCATGTACATTACTTGAATTATAAGGAAAGTCATTCATGACAACTATCCATTCAATACACACACATGCATTCAAATCTCATCATTCACATAAGGGACCATCGTATGACATCCTACTAAGTCTACTTGTGCAATGTAAACGTGAAGTACCATACCCCCACTCCAACTAAGTAAACACATTAAGAAGTCATAGTATAGTTCATGTCTCATTCATTATCTATATTATATAGGGAAAGTACCCAGAACCTACATAGACCATGTGAGCTACATGGAATCCGGTGTCGTGTAACCCTACACTGAAAAAAGGTGTCCTACTTGCCTAAGGTAGAACTAAATGTATAGCTATAAGGTGGATCCACTAGTTAAAGACCTATGTTGGCACATAGTTATGGGATAGGGATATTGCTTCTAGAAACCCGCCCTATTGCATTGGCGGAGGGGCTTCCATCTCATGAGTTCACTTGGATGACCTACCCTATTCCATTGGCGGAGGGTCCTTTTCCTCATTGTCCATATCCACTCGGTGCTAAGCATTATTTCCCAAATTATACATTATTAGTCTTTGAATTGTATTCACATGTGTGAAGGAGTGCTCTATCCTTCATTCAATACATTTCATTAAATGGCTCATAGATTCAATTATGTGAGAATTGGACTTTAAACTTAGAATAATCATTAGTATGTGAGGATAACTTTCACACCAAGATCATGTGTTCTCATGAGAATGGACTTTCAATCAACACAATAAGATCATCATGGTCATGTACATTACATGCATAATAATGTGTAAAGGCGCATATGAGAACTATACTTTCAATTAACACCATTGATACATTATGATCATGTTTATGCATGGAGTGTGTGTGTGTAATTGTCCTTGCAATGACACAACATCAAAATTATCATCATCCTAGGCAATTCATACAATATCAAGTGTAAGGGTAAGGGAAGAATAGCCTTTCAACAATACCACAATATGCCCAATATTCATAGGACCTTAACTTTCTAAGTAAATCATTAGTTCACACACAATCTTGTCAACATGCACAAACCTTCACAATTTTCCCTTCAAGGGCTATGGACCAACTCATCCCAAACATATAGCAATAGCACATTAGATAAGGGAATACCATGATCTAACAACTCATCAATACGTTAATCACATCATGATTGGCACTTTATACTTCTAGTATTCACAAACATTCTTATAATATCATGATCAAGTCAATTCATGTTTAGAAGCATTACCCTAAACCAATTCGAGTCTAGGTGATCTAATCTAAGGCATTACATGATGAATTTCATCATTCTAGGAGGATCACATTTAAACCACCAATTTGCCTCTTTTATGACATAACCCTAGGCTACATCAATTTCACCCTAGAATCTTAGGTTAATCAAGTATACATGTAGATTTACACTAATATCAAGTAATTATATCATAATTAACCCACATTCAATCAATTGAATCAACTTTCAACAACATTCTTAATGTAGAGAAGAGTCATAGCTAGGATTGGGGAAAACTCATGGATTCTTTGGAACTCAAGTTAAAATCATCTAAAATCAGTAGCATCATCAATTACAAACATAATTAAACCTTTAAGAACAACTTTTTAAAGGAATCCATGGGATTGAGTTGACACCCTATATAATTGGGTTTTCTAGAATTGAGTTAAAATCTTTGGAAAGGGCTCCTTGGGTGATAGCTTCCCAAGGATGAAGAACTCCCATACCTTACGTGTAGAATCCTTCCAAATTCGTGGTAAAAACTCCTTCCTTCAAGCTTTCCTTGATCTCATTCTTGGTTCTTCAATGGAGGTTCTAGAGAGAAGATTTTGGGAGGGAAGAGTAGTTAGCTTTTGATTTGACCCTTTCGGAAAATTTTAAAAAAATTCAAAAAATTTTGCGACTTCTCGTGTGTTGAAAGTGGCTGTTCTTTTGCAAAATTTAAGTGTCAGTTCCGATCAATAATGATGACTTGAATAGTGCTCTCAATTGAACAAACATGAATGACCGGCTACGACGAGACCAAATGAAGTTGCATAGATGATATGTGAATTCTTTCCATCTTGTTGTGATTAGCCATTTATCGAATTGATTCTCTTGTAATGACCGTTGCACACTAGCGAAAGTGTGTAGTCTTGTTTGACTTAAGTGTTGATGCCTTGTGTGATTAGCTTACTTTGAACCATGCATGAATAAACCTAGAATTTTCCCTGTTAGTCTGATTGATTTAGAAAGGTGTGCTCTTGAGATGATCTTAGGCAACTTTAAAGAGTGTGAGCCAAATTTGACATATACCTATTTTGTGGCCTACCTGTGAGTGGGTTCTTTTGAACACCCCTTGTTCCTTACCTTTCTTTGGAAGAAACTTGATGAACCCTAGACCTCACTTGATCCACTACCTATAATCCTCTTGATTTGTGGTTTAGTGAATAGCCAACTTAGGCCAAAATCCTAAGTTGGGGGTGTGGTTAAAAGGAAAAGGAGTAATCAAGAAGTGCAAGAAAAAATATCTATCTAACCCATGGTATTGCAAAACAAAACGGAAACTCTCTATAAAAAAAATGAAAAAGAAAAAATTGTGGAATAAAAGTGCAAAAGGAATTGGGTTTCCAAACAATACATGGAGCGTAAATAAAAGGATAACTTAGAAGTAGTAGAAGAAAAAGTGATAAGGAAAGGAAAAAGGACGTTTTGAGAACACCACATCTCACGAGGATGAAGAAGTCACTGAGCCTAAATTACCATACCTTTGCACTCAGCCCCATTACAAGCCTTGAGAAGACCTTTTTGATTTTGAGTAAGCAAAACCACAAGTCGATTGAAAAATAAGGGCAAACCTATGGGTGAAAACATGCATTGTGTTCCTCCTTTTTAGTCTGAACGTTGCATCTGAATCCTGATCTTAAATTGATTAGCCTCTGTGTGTGAATATGGAATCATTCTTTGTGTGAGGGCATTTAGATACTTTCGTTTAGCTTGAACTTACATTGGTAGAAAGTATTGTGAGCATGAGAATCTTTGGTAATGGTGTGTCACAACTTGAATCTTTTGAGTACACAATTGAATCTTCGCATAAGTAGTTTGAAGTCTTATTGTGTACATTCATGATTCAGTCTTATGTAGCACTATTTGAGACACCCTTTTTGAACAGCTGAACTTGAGTTTGCTTGAGGACAAGCAAAAGTTTAAGTTGAGGGTGTTGATGAGTCCACAAATTGGACTCATTTAGGGTTATATTTTATAGAAATTGTGTCCCCAAATGCTTAATTTATAGCAATATATGATGAAAACCCTTAAGTTTTAGGTATTTTATTTTTAAAGGAAAGCATGGACACTACTTCGCAAAAAGGAACGAAAAGGCTGAAAACACCAGGAAAATAAAGGCCTGAGGATCGCCGATTCCACTTGGCGAATCGTCGAAGGTTCTTACTTCGCCTTTTGTTGTAGTGTGTTGTGCCCTGAAGGAAAGGATCAAGTCGATGGAAAAAGGGAGCAGTCAGCGCATTGCCGAGAAGTTCCGCAAAGCAGTACTATGTCACCCAATGATCCAGAGCACGACAATGCCAAAGGATGGTGCAAGACGGCGATGAACTACACCAAATGGCGAATCGCCGAGTTGATCGGCGATTCCGACTAATGTCGCCGAGTGATCCGCCGCAGCACAAATTTTGGGAAACTATAAATACTCGTTGAGAATTATAGCTTAGTATCAAATTTTAATATAACATTTTTAGTATTACAATTTGAGTATAGAACAATTAATATAATTTTAGTACTTTTAACTCTGAGTTTGGAGAGGGTTTTGGAAACTTGAAGAAAAAGAGGGTTTCATCTCCAAGAATTTGGAAGTGGGTCTCTTGGATTCTTCTTTCTTTGCTCAAATGAAGAGTTATTTCTCTATACTCATTTGGTTTTGACATCATTGAAGGTATAAATTTCTAATTCTTGATGTGTGGCTAAAAACCCCCATTCTTGGGGTGTGATTTAGCAAATATATGTTGATATTATTCTTGGGTCTTGCTTGATGATAGGTTAGATATATTTTAATGGTGAGATGAAAAAGTGGTTAGCCTCACTAATTTCAGACGAGACTCCAAAATGGCTGGCGGAAGGAGAGCTAAACATAGCAGCAAGGTTTTGGTTTGGTTTCATCAGCAGCACAATCATGCCATCCTAGAATGAGTCTATTTTTTGCCTTGCCAAGGCAGCTTGCCTGGGTTGCATCATAGAGGAAACATGGATAAACTTAGGAGAAATCATCGCTTCAGAGAATGCATGCTAGGAAGAGAAAAACCTCACTTCCGTTCCCAGTATTGGTCACATTATTATTCAAACAAGCTCGGGTACCTAGAGATGCCAAGAGAGATGTGGAAATGATGCTCACACCTTCTACTGATATCCAGAGGATTGAAGCCGAGTACCTTAAAGATCAAGCAAAAAGGAAAAAGGCAACATTGGTGGAGTCAGGAAGTATATAATCATCACCTGCAGAGGCACCTCCAGATTCTTTCGCTTCCACAAGGTCTCCCAGACCTAATATTGTTGCTGCTATTTCCCAGCCTCCACTCACCCAGGCTTCCCTACTCCGGATGGGACATCTAGCCCTTTCTGCTAATTATCGAGTTGCCAATCTAGAGGCCTCTGTTCCAAGAATGATCCAAATTTCCCTAGCTGATGTTGTGACACATCTGAACAAGATCATTAATGCCCTAGCGGCTATGATAGAAGTGTGTGAGCACAAACAAGCGGCAATAGATTAGGTGATAGCTTTAAAAGCTGCCATTATTGAGCTGCGAAAAGATGTAAACCACATGAAGTTCAACAATGCGTCCATGATCTTTGGAACAAAGGAGACTACAGACATGTCTACGATACCCCAGACCACCACTGTATATGGGGATAGAGAAAAACATATAGTCGACCTTGACTCAGAGGAAGAGATGGACGAAGAGATGATTAAGGGAGTTGCAGCGAACGACATAGCCGAAACTGAAAAAATTATGATAAACGCTATTGTGCAAGCTTCCCTGGCAAAGAGTCCTGCTACTTGATCCAGTGGAGCCGGTCCTTCTGGAAGTCACTCCGGGCACTGATACCCAGACAGATAGAGCAACTACTTAGACAAGATCCCCTGTTTACCTCCCTCTCTATTTTTCTTTAGTCTGCTTTTCAGATTTTGTGTTAATTACATTTGAGGACAAAATGCTTTTATTTGTGGTGGGGTGAGGCTCACCTTTTATGTGCTATTTGTGATTCGTATTTTGTATATATTTGGGCTGTTGTGTTTAAAATTGTTTCTACACTGCTTTCTGTGGATGATTTAGCTCATGACTCATTTTTGTTTTAAATCATAAAAATGATTTTGAGCCTTCGATTTTGACCCTTTTGGAAAATTTTATAATTTTCCAAACATTTTTGCCACCTCTCGTGTGTTGAAATGGCTGTTCTTTTGCAAAATTTAAGTCTCAGTTTCGATCAATACTGATGACTTGAATAGTGCTCTCAATTGAACAAACATAAATGTGTGTCTACAACGAGACCAAATAAAGATGCATAGACAATATGTGAATTGTTTGCATATTGTTGTGATTAGCCATTTATCGAATTGATTCTATTGTAATGACCGTTACAATCTAGCGAAAGTGTGTAGTCTTGTTTAACTTAATTAATAATGCCTTGTGTAATTAGCTTACTTTGAACCATGCATGAATAAACCTAGAATTTACCCCGTTAGTCTGATTGATTTAGAAAGGTGTACTCTTGAGATGATCTTAGGCAACTTTAAAGAGTGAGAGACAAATTTGACATTTACCTCTTTTGTAGCCTACCCGTGAGCGTGCGAAACTCTCTTGAACACTCCTTGAGCCTTACCTTTCTTTGGAAGAACCTTGATGAACCCTAGACCTTACTTAACCCATTACCTATAATCCTCTTGATTTGTGGTTTAGTGAATAACCAACTTTGGCCAAAAGCCTAAGTTGGGGGTGTGGTGAAAAGGAAAAGGAGAGGTCAAGAAGTGCAAGAAAAAGTCTCTCTAACCCATGGTATTGCAAATCAAAATGGAAACCCTTCAAAAAAAAAAATTAATTAGTGGAATAAAAGTGCAAAGGAATTGGGTCTCCAAGCAGCACATGGATAGTGAATAAAAGGATGACTTAGAAGCACTAGAAGAAAAAGTGGTAAGGGAAAGGAAAAGGACATTTTGAGAACACCACATCTCACGAGGATAATGAAGTCATTGAGCCTAAAAGACCATACCTTTGCACACAACCCCATTACAAGCCTTAAAAAGACCTTTTTGATCCTGAGTAAGCCAAACCAAAAGTTGACGTATGGGTGAAAACATGCATTGCGTTCCTCTTTTTTAGGGTGAGCGTTGCATCTGATTCCTTATCTTAAATTGATTAGCCTCTTTGTGTGAATATGGAATCATTTTTTGTGTGAGGGCATTTAGATACTTTTGTTGAGCTTGAACTTACAGTAGTAGAAAGTATTGTGAACCTGAGAATCTTTGGTAATGGTGTGTCACAACTTGAATCTTTGAGTACACAATTGAATCTTCGCATAAGTAGTTTGCAGTCTTGTTGTGTACATTCATGATTGAGTCTTGTGTAGCACTATTTGAGACACCCATTTTGAACAACTGAACTTGAGTTTGCTTAAGGACAAGCAAACGTTTAAGTTGGGGGTGTTGATGAGTCCACAAATTGGACTCATTTAGGGCTATATTTTAATAGAAATTGTGTCCTCAAATGCTTATTTTATCTCAATATCTGATGAAAACCTTTAAGTTTCAGGAATTTAAAGTTTGAAGGAAAGCGTGGACACTACTTCTCAAAAAGGAACGAAAAGGCTAAAAAGAACATGAAAATGAAGGCCTGAGGATCAACAAGTTCACTTGGTGAATCGCCGAAGGTTCTCACTTCGCCTTTTGTTGCAATGTGCTGAGCCTTGAAGGACAGGATCAAGTCGGTGGAAAAAGAGAGCAGTCGGCGCATCGCCGAGAAGTTCTGCTAAGCAGTACTATGTCACCCAATAATCCAGAGCACGACGATGTCGAAGGATGGTGCAATATGGCAATGAATTACACCAAAAGGCGAATCGCCGAGTTGATCGGTGATTCCAACTAATGTTGTCGAATGATCCGCCGCTACATAGATTTTTGCAACCTATAAATACTCATTGAGAGTTATAGGTTAGTATCAGATTTTAGTATCATATTCTCCTTATTGAACAATATAATTTTAGTACTTTTAATTTTACTCTCAAGTTTGTAAGGGTTTGAAGACTTGAAGAAGAGAAGCGTTTTATCTCTTCTAGTTTGGAAGTGGGTGTCTTGGATTCTTCTTTCTTTGCTCCAATCAAGACTTATTTCTATATACCCATTTGATTTCAACATCATTGAAGGTATACATTTCTATCTCTTGATGTGTTGTTAAAAACCCCATTCTTGGGGTGTGATTTAGTAAATATTTGTTGATATTATTGTTGGGTCTTGCTTGCTGATAGGTGAGTTGTATTTTTATGGTTATTTCACTTAGTGGTTGTGGTTTAATTTAATGGGTTTGTAGTTGCAAATACAAAGACACCCATGTGTTTTCGGCTTGCCCGAGAGGGAGGTCGCGAAACCAAGACCACTAGACTGATGGCCTAAGGAGTGGGTCGACATAAGGTTCAGCCCAAGAGGGTGAGACCTAGATCGAGAGAGTGAGTGGGGTAAGGCGTAGGCAAGTCTTCATGCGGCAAATGGGTGTCCGAGAGGAACGCATTTGAAACGGGGTAAGTTGCCCGAGAGGGAGGTTATTTCCATCTAAAGCTTAGCCTAGTCACTATTATCTTGCAAATATCCTATCGTAAGCATGTACCCAACCATTTATCTGAACTTGTATTATGGTCACACCCCCAAATTGATATTTGACACTGTTGCGTCCCCCTTTAATATACAATGTTTTTAATCGTTAATGTCTTTAGCTATGACTAGTTAGAAGTAAATTTTATTTTTTTATTAATTCTCAAAACCACTCCCTTGGGACACGACCCCAACCCTTGCTTGGGTTACTATACTATTCCACGATTGTACACACTCGTTCTGGAAGGTGTGTCTTTTATTACGTAAAACATCAGAGTGTAGCCCACTGGAACTAAGGGTGATATTCCTATCATTTAGCGCATCGCCGAACTATTTGGCGACTGGTTCATTCTCTCGCCAATTAGGCTGTTAGTGAAGATTCCTCATCACCTTGTTGTGCATGTTTACACACTAGAATTTATCATTATTTGGTAGTTTTTATTTGCGGTAGTGTCCGTTCTCTAATCACATTGGGGACAGTATTGAATGCTTTTGGTGGGGGTGTGGCACTTGGTTAGTAAATTCCTCTGTGTTCTTGGACCCTCTTGGATCCATTTCTTTGCCACCTCTTGATTGTGTTTAATTATGGTTGTTCTTGCCCAAATTTGTGTGTCTGTTATGATCAGTACTGATGACTTGAATAGTGCTCTCAATCAAACAAAAATGAATGTGCGGCTATGATGAGGCCCAATGAAATTGCATAGACAATATGTGAACTTTTTGTAGCTCATTGTGACTAGGCGATTATCAGATTGAGTGTCTTGTGATGAACATTGCACACTAGCGAATGTGTGGCGTCTTGTTTGACATTGGTGTCAATGCCTTATGTGATGAGCTTACCGTTAACCATGTGTGATGACACCTAGAATTTGCCCCATTGGTCCGGTTGACTAAGTGATGCAAGCTCTTGAAATCATCTTAAGCAATAAAATTTATGGAGTGAAGCAATTTGACATTATACCTCTTTTGTCGCCTACCTTGTGTGTGTGTGAACTTCGCTTGAGCACCTTTTAAGCCTTAGCCTTTCCTTGGATGAAACTTGATGAAATTGTGACTTTTCTTTATCCCTTCACCCTTTATCATAATGGAATGTGGTTTGTTTGAATAGATAACTTAGGCCAAAACCTAAGTTGGGGGTGTGGTGAAAACAGAAGACAAATCAAGAAGTGCAAAGAAGTCCACTTTGACCCTTGCTTTTGAGAAAGACGGAACCCCTCCATACAAAAAAGAAGAAGAAGAGAAAATGAAAAGAAAAATAAAAAAAGAAAAAGAATGAAAAAGTTTGAAATAATGTTGCAAAAGAAAATGGGGTGTCCGGTATTTCATGGAAAGTGAATAATAGGGTAACTTTTGAGCATGAATGAGAATGATGAAGAAAAGGAAAGAAAGTGTTGTTCATATCACATTTCTTCAGGATAGCAACCACTGAGCCTAAATTACCATACCTTTACACTCAGCCCCATTACAAGCCTTGAAAAGACCTTTTTGATCTTGAGTGAGCTAAAACAAATGTTGGTAGGAAAATAAGGGCAAACCTTTTGGTGTAGTCATGCATGTGTTCATCTTTGTGAGTGTGAGTTTTGATTGTGATTCTGAAGCTATAAATTGTTGAACCTTAGTGTGTGAATATGGAATCATCTTTGTGTGAGGTCATTTGAGTACCTTTGTTGATCTTGAACTTGCATTTGAAGCAAGTATTGTAAACTTGAGAATCTCTGATAATGCTGAGTCACAACTTGAATCTTTGAGTGCACAATTGATCCTTGCATGAGTAAGTTGAGTCTTGTTGTGTGCATTCATGATTGAGTCTTGTGTTGCACTGTTTGAGGCATCCTTTTTGAACTCCTGAACTTGAGTTTTACTTGAGGCACTACAACATTTTTATGCCTAAAGCCACACTAAATCAAGACACCGCTTGTAAAGCGTTGCCTAACCTTTTTAAGGCTACACTTTAAAAGTGTAGATTTAGTTTTTAGCTTTTGACCACGGTAATATTGGCAACACTTGTAAAACGTGCTCTTTAGTAGTATAGGCTACATTTTATAAGCGTTGTCACATCAAGATATAATTGGCCACACCTAATTATATATATGACTACACTTTTAAAGTGTGCTATTTTTATAATTATTAAAACAACACTTGCCAAGTGTGGCCTTATAGTTTTCACTAAAATATTTTATTCCCTCCAACAAATTTAACTCTCCCTCCCATTTTTATTTGGCCAAAAAGGAAATTCATAAACAATAAAAAAAACACTCCAATTCACTAAAAGAGATTCTGGTTGCCCTAGATCTGAAAATTTTCAAGGCTTTTCTAAAAACAGATTTTCACCCAAATAACAAGTATTTGTTGAATCAACACACAAAGTAATGATTTTTCACAAAACAATTGAAGAATGATTTCAAAGTACTTCTCTAAGATTTCACTATCTTTTGAGATACGAGAATTCCAAATCAAGCTCTTTTAGCTACATTCACGATTTTCTCTTTGTTTGTCGCCGACATACGAAAATTCCTTACGCTTTTGTTGTTGTTCACAAGGGACAGAGTTTATCAGGTAAAAAATTCTACCTTTAAAAGTCTGAATTTGTTGCACCTAGGTTTATTGTGTGGGTGTGGATTTTGATTTTCTTGTGTTGTTGATTTTCGGGATTCCATATTGTAGTAGTATTACATCCATCAGTTGATTCTTTGTCGTGGGCAATATCCATTAATTAAGCATGATAATTTATGTTTTTCCTTAAATTGATAAGTAGATTCGGATTGAAATCGTCCATGCGAATGTAGGTTTTCATATCATGCTTATAAGTAGTATGTTGTTTCTGCTTTTCCTTCACTAATTTATGAAACTCGAGCTACTTAAATTGGCTATAAGGGAGTCTGGCTTGTAGTAGTATACACCCACCAAATGGTTCTTTTTCGTGGGCGTTTGTTGATTAATTTTATCCAACTTGAATGAACAAATTTGTGAAGAGAACGTTAAATTTTCACCATTGATTGATCATAGCAACATATAGAAATTAAAGATATCCTAAGTATCCCAACTATATATAGTTACAAGCTTGAAAGTTGAGCAAGTAAACAAATCTTCAAACTAAATGTGTGCCTCAATTTTATTCTCTATGTAGTCCATGTGATCAAGAGCTTTTTAGGATGAAATAAGTGAATTCTCTTGTGAAAAACCAACGTGTTAAATTCAAAGTAAACTTTAAACAACAAAATATATAATTACATGTTTGAGAAACTTGGGCAACAAAGTAAAAGTACAAAATGCACACAAGGTTGAATACTTAAGACTCAAACAAATATTGATTTTTTAACACATATAATTGTGAAGAACATATATTTGGCGGGTGAACAGTTTCTTCAACTAATGAACATTTAAGCCTATAAACTGTCTCGTTCAACTTCTTAAGTTATAAGTGTATTATGATTAGTTCAAATGACTATTTATTTGAAAGGGGCTGCAAAAAGCTTAATTCTAGATTGCCTACGGTTTCCCCTTCTCCTATTGTGAAAACATATGCTATTTATTGGATGGTTGATGAAAATCATCCATCAAATGATGGTGATAATGTGTTGTGGAGTGTATATGATAGTATTTGACATAAAAAGGAAAATTTTCATGTGGTATCACATCCGGGAGAGAGATGTGATAGCCAGATTTTAAAAGAAAAACATGCTCGGTTGTATATCTTAGAAAAGGAAGGTGTTGTGTCATTCTCCGTTATAACTTGTCATGTTGAAGACATAGTAAAGATGGAATTTTGGGATCTGGAAGATCAATACAATTGGAGTCAAAGTAGTGACACAATCATTCTTGATGATATAGGTGTTAGGCGATTTCCTTTTACTGATAATATGCATTTTAATGTAAAAGTGGTTGGCACACTAAATGGGGAATTGATAATTAGTTGGATGTGGAGAGGAGTCTTTGCTTACCCTCTCCGGCTAAGAACTATACGAAAGCTAAAGTTTGATTGCATGACAGGCTCCCATGTTCTCATTCATAACAAAACCACCTTTTCTTTCGAAGGTATACCAAGCTAAAATTGTTTAGAATGAGTCTGAATACACTTCATATTTTAGAGTTTGGTTGCACATATATTTCTAAGATTATTTTCATTTCATCTCTCTAGATGAATTATTTAGCTTGGTATGTTATTTCTCACCATGTTGCTTAGTTAGTTCTATTTATCACTTCATAAGTAGCAGTTGTTGTTTACTTCACAAGTTTAGGAAAGCAGAGTCCGCGTGACTTACTACAATTTTTAAATTGCCTTTTCTTTACTCAGATTCTAGAAGAAAAGCCAGAAATATTAGCTCAATCTTATCAAGTTGATTTTAATGATAATTGATAAAATGTTGTTGTATGTCAAATATAAGTTGTAGAAAAAGAAACAACATGTATGTATATATTTACAACGAGAAGTAAAAACAGAAGATAAGTTGAGATTTTAGATATAGAAAAGATGATGAGTACTAAATGAAAGTCTTATATTCCAAAACTGAGCTTTCTAAAACTCTTCCAGAGGACATATATGGATAGATATTCTGAGCACCGTTTAGAAATCTTGAAACTTTCCTAGGTAATATAGGAATAGAACTAGTTTCTCTATATCGTAGTCATTTGTTTTATCATGAAGACGTTTGTCAAACAGGAAATATATGTGAGTACACTGAGTCTCGAAAGTGTGAACAATGATGATGAGATGAAAGCAGTTGATCTCAATAAAGTCAGATTCAATTTTAAGGTTTGTCTTATGCCGCTAGTTGTATAACTAATTATTGCTCTTTTTCCATATTAACTAGTTAATAGTTATAGCAATAATCTTTAGATAGTTATTTCTATTTGTCATCACTTTTTTTTTAGCTTTTCACTTCATGTTACCTTGACGTAAGATGATATATGGTTCATTTTGGGATTTGTAATTGAATCTATATTGAATTTTCATCCCTTCAACATTCGCAGGTCTGTTGTTCCAGCCTAGAAGTGCTAACTATGTGGGGGGCTAACAGCATGAGCATTCCGTAATTTTACTTTGGAAGAGACCGATCAACATACTTCACGTGCTTTAACACATAACTCATGCATGGTCATTCACTTTAATGTTACCACTGCCATGACAAAATGGTACGCTACTTCTCTCTCTCATTCGCTTTCTTCTCTCTGTCTCTCCGGTATCCAAGTTCTTATCACTAGATTTCTTTTAAAGTTCATATATTTTGAGAGTGAGTTTTTCCGGACGACCAAAAGAATAGGCTGCTAATTTCCTCTTTTCAGGAAGAAACTTTGATTTTCCTTTGATTTATTGATTTGCTTCTTCTTCATTGTTCATCTTAGTAGTATCAAAGGTTACTTTTACTTTGAAGCATCGTGCATACATTTGGTGCGCTCTTCGATGAAAAAAATAGACTTTAGGAAAGTGGTTCAGGTAGCTCAGCTGGTTAGAGCAAAGGACTGAAAATCCTTGTGCCAGTGGTTCGAATCCACTTCTAAGCAGGCGAAAGGTCCAAACCGTAGCCGGGAGTGAGCCGGATTGAGAAATGAAAGTGAAAGAGTAAGCAAAAAAATGTGAGCGCTCCTGCACTTATATTTGTAAAATATTTCTCCTCTCGGAACAATGACAGGCTGCCAATATCAAAGTAAAGCTACTTATCGTCATTAAACTTACTAAACTAGATCAACACATAATTTTTCCTTCACGCATCTCTCATCTTTTTGGTTAAGAACTTGTCTGACATTTTACTAAACTGCCCTTGGAATATGATCGACATACTCAAGTTTGATAATTGTCGGTTTGAAAAAAAACTTCAAATTACAAATGAATAAAATACTATATGGGTGATTGGACGCAACAAATATCGAGCTAAAGAACAAAGACATCTTGTTGTAGAATAGTGTGATTAATTTAAAATTTAAGTTGTTCAATAATTCTTTGAATCATGCATTCCATCATTTTCTTAGACTAGCTCATTATCCTTTATTACTTGAAACAAAAATGGCCTACTAAATATTTTATTCAGATGTAGCAGGTGGTCCCTCAGCAACCTTAAGCTTGAAATTACCCCGAGTCTTAGTCATGATTGGATACATGTAACGTGCATATGATTCACTTTCCTCAACGGCCTCTTTTGGGGTCTTTACAACCTATGGAAAAATGTTAACGTTCAGATAATACTTTTGCCATGACGTGTGGGGTTACACAAGAATCTGAGTTGTACCTTAAAAGTAAGACTTTCATCACGAAAACATAGATTTTCTGTAGGAACAAATCCAGCCAAAAATATATTAATTCCTTCCCTGATTGAGAAGGGTAGGGTCACAACTCTATATGCGCCAGCTTCCCATATAAGTAGCAAATGAAATCCGACAAATAATCAAGCACACTAAGATCATGCTCTGCAATGATGACATAGCTGAAACATAGAGAATATGTCAGCATGTGACTAATAATTAGAAATCTTGATTATTGAAAAGTCATACGATGATGAATGAGACCCTATTTGGTCGAAGCAAGGATCTGACTACTTGGGCAGCTTAAAGCCTCTGCCTCACATCAAGGTAACTCAAGAAAGCTATTGTCGTCAGGTTTCAGTAGACCTTACTTAAATTGACATTTTTATGCAAATTACTTGCACTCTTTGGTTTTTTTAAGTGGTGTAGTGGGATTATCTTTGGCCATTGCTAATGCTTTTGGTAAATCCTCTACATCTTGGATGAATATTTAACAAAATTTAAATGTTTTCTCATTCTATTTCTTGATAAAAGCTTGATTTTACGTCCACTATAACTACATTACACTCAATCAACATATTGCTATGTCTTTTTCCATGGTTACAGTAGAGAATTTTCCACCGAGTGATTCATTCTCCCCGTCAATATTTTGGTGTTGATATAATTTTATTGATAGTT
Organism: Solanum acaule; assembly: GCA_036250505.1. NCBI lineage: Eukaryota > Viridiplantae > Streptophyta > Magnoliopsida > Solanales > Solanaceae > Solanum > Solanum acaule. The sequence goes on along the minus strand of JAJOOR010013998.1, from coordinate 16,849 downwards.
CAACTGACTTCAACTGTTATATTTTTTCAAAAATGAGAAATGTTAAATTGCACGGTGTACTTGTATTCTATAATGTCTTTAATTATACATATTGCTTCGGCTCTAAATTCTGGTCAGCTTTTTAAGTTTGAAATATGCTTCAGTTTATGATTTAGATGACTTCTAGGTCATTTCGGGGTAAGCAACTCATTTTAGATGAAGACGATGAGCTTCAAAATAATTACATTAGAAGAGGAACAACAAGGTTATAAAAGACGAGGTAAATCTACAAAAGTTGTTTAGCGCAATACGCAGAAATGTTATTTTGCTTAGAGAACATACTCTTAGTATTCAAAAATTGATGTTAAAGTTATAAAAGGATGAGATATCAAAATTAAAGACATAGCGAACTGAATGCCTACATGTATTTGTAGAAATGTGTCTCTTCTTGCTTTGTCTTTCCTCTGTTACTCTTAATGGTTTTTCTCTTTCAGGTATGAGTTCATTCATTTTTCCATAATTTTTCCTCAGTCTTGTGCACTATACCAGGTAACAATCAATATTTGATATCTTCCTTCTTTCTACTGTTAGTAATCCATCTTTTGGGTATTATTTTTTCATTATTTTTAATAACGTCTTTTTAGAACTTGACAACCATCTAGATAATTGTGCCTACTTTCTAATTGTCTTTTGCTAACAACTAATTGGTTCAGAATTAAATGTTTCGCTTAATAAATTGAGGTATCAAAATTGTTGCTGGAAGGTTGGCTTCTTGGGTTTTGCTTTTTCTTTTTGATAAAGTAATTGGAACTACAGATTCATCTACAAGAAGCTAACCTTCCACAAATCATTTAATTGGACTTTGCATCCAAGATGATTGATTATATGCCCTATTCATTTCATTTGGATTAATGAAGTTCACAAATTTTATTTTAGGTCTAACAAAAATAGAGATTTGAGACTGCAACCTAATGTTAATGTGAACTAAGGCTACATTGTAGAATTTCCACATTATTCAATTGAGGATCCAATGGTTATCTTCAAGGTGATATGCCATATTATGTGCAATTTACGGCTTTAGATGCATTCCCACTTCTCTTTACTATATATATCCATCGAATGGTGTTACTATTCACTCCTTCGGTTTATTTTCAGGTAAAAAAAAAGTTTCAGCCTGAAAGAACCTACTTTTGTTCAGATATTCTAGAATACAAAAGCTATATGTTTCCTTTTCTAGAAAGCTCCATGTATAACATTCCACAAAATATATGTAACATACTACGAAATATGTTAATTTTGGTATTTATTTTTACAGTGTTGCACAATTATATGTCTTTCCTTACAACTCCAATTATCTCCACCTTTATCTATTATATATATAATTATGTGATTAGTGAATCTATGCAAACCAAAATTAATATTTTTCAATTAGAAATTGTGGCTATAAAAATTCTAGACAATATTTCTACACATCAAAACTGTGGCTATAGGGATGTCAATTGTATGGCTTATTGATTATAAAATGTATAATGTACATAGGAAAAGTCTACACTTTATATATGTTGTTGTAGAAGAGGTATAAAAGGCTACACTTTTAAAGTCTGGCCAATTACAAAGCAAAGGCCACACTTGAAAGTGTAGTTTTATCAAATAAAAGTGTTGCTAACAAGATGCTATAAAGCATGGTCTTTGTACCTCATTGGCCACAATTTGTAAGCGTACCTGCTATGGAAACACTTGAAAAGTGTGGCCTAAAGCCAAAGGTTAGGCCTTTTTAGGCCAGCCCAGAAAAAGTGTTGCCTAAAGTAAAAAAGTGTAGCCTTTTATCAAAGGCCACATTTTTTGGTAGTTTAGGCCACACTTTACACAAGTGGCTTAAAGCCTAAAATGTTGTTGTGAGGACAAGCAAAAGTTTAAGTTGGGGGTGTTGATGAGTCCACAATTTGGACTCATTTAGGGTTTTATTTGGATAGATTTTGTGTCCTCAAATGCTTATTTGGTGCAAATAACTGATGCAAAAACCCTTGATTTCCAGGTACATGGATTGAGAAACAAAGTTGGGACAGAAATGGGAAATAGAGACAACACGAGTGAAAAATAGAAGAGAAAAATAGGCTTGATGATCGCCGATGCCACTCGGCGACTTGCCAAGTTGCCACTCTACCACATAAAGTTACAGAATGTTGAGGCTACATTAGGGGTAACTTCACCGAGCAGTAGTTCCATTTGGCGTGTCACCAATCGCTTCGACGTTGGATGACCAGGTCACCAAAAGTGCTGATGGGGATCCAGAAAAGTGTCGATGGGTGATCCCGAGCTGGCTCACCTAAAATTACAGTGGTTGGACTAAGAAGAAGTGAAAAATAAAGGCGAGAAGAAAGAAAATCAGCGAGTCACTGAACTATCGGCGAAGACCAACTTACCTCGCCGATTGGTCCTAGACAGTCACACATTAGACTTGCATAAATAGTTTTTTGCTAGAGATAGAGAGAGAGTATTAAAAAGGGTTAGGAACAAAAGAATGAGAGACAGAACACTACTAGAGGCGATTTCCTAGTGATTTAGCGTAGACTTTGTTTGAGGTTTTGTAATAGAGGAGATTTTTAGTTAACTTTAAGTTTAAATTTTCATTTTTATCTAGCTATGGAAAACATGGAAGATGTTGATTTTCCTTGTTTTGCTATGATTGGCTAAAACCCTCTCCTTGGGGTTTTGACTATGTGATCAATTGTTGAGTTTTAATAAGTGGGTGTCATTGATTAGAAAATAATGGTGTTAATTTGAATTGGGTTTGAATTGCTGCAGCATTTTGAGGTCGTCTTGCATGATTAGTGTAACAAGTTCAGTGTTTTGTGCTTGCTCGAGAGAGAAGGGCAGAGCCAAAGTAGCAAATTTAGCATCCTTAGTAGTGGGTCACCATGATTTCATCTTGAGAAAGTGAAACATGGAATCTATCCTTTGTATCTAGCTTGAGAGAGTGGATTTGATGAGGACGAGGGTTGGGCATCTTCCGTCTAGTGTTGAAGTTTGAGAGAATTCGACAAAGATAAGGTGATTGTTCGAGAGAAAATTGCTTTACATATAGTTCGACTTACCCACAATAGTTTATCTTATTGTGAGCATCAATGTTCATCCACTAAGTTAAATCAAATAATTAGTTGGTCAGTTCCCCAAGTGTTACCCCACTATTTTATCGTTTTGTGTTAAGTGTTGAATTAGATTGATAATTCTAACCTGAAATTTGAAGCTTAAACCGAAAAGGTGCAATAAGTGTTCAGTTGAAGAGGTTGTTGTCATACTTCTATAATTGAATTCGAAGGAAAAGCTACTCTATGTGCGATTGACCCCAACTCATTTAGTTGGGTTATATACTAACTAGTGGTCGTTGACACTTGAATTGGATGAAGTGTCCTTGAAATGTTAATCAAAATGGATCACTATACATCATTGCCAAATTAGTTCTATAACCCTCTGAATATCATGGGGTTCTCCCCTTCAAAATTATAAGCTTATTTTAGACCAATTACCTCATAAATACTTTGTTCTCCTATTCAACACCTACACTTAAACTTCACTAACACGATGAGACATCAACTTAAGCTCCCTTCTTGTTAAAGCATACCCTAACTCATCCTGACTAGTAACTATTCCTCTACCCCATATCATGAAATCTTTATAAGATTATTATTCCTTTGTCTACTGCTAAAGGAAAACTCATAATTAAAAACTTACTGGGTGCTTGACTGCCACAACAAAATTTGCCTCATCACTATCTTCCTTTCATAGATTTCAATATCTCTGCATGCTTTCCTCCAACTCTGGGAACTTCAGTTATACTGCTTATTACATCATAACTCATACTAACTTTTCGGGTGAACACACTACTGAAGCTCTAAAAAACACTTCCTCATAAGGATCTTAGCTGAAATAAGATTTAGAGGATAGAATCTGGAGTACATATCACCTTTAGCTCAAACACACGATTCATATGAATACGACTGCATTATTTAAAATTGCAACACTTCAACTCACCCATGCACTTATCTCAAGCCTCTGAGCAGTCTCTTGACTTTCTCAAGACTTTTGCTGAGAGTAACTCATTGATAATGATCTGGGATTTGCTTTTAAACTACCTTGAGTACGAGGGGTAGTCGAATGGATTGTGAGGCATGCAAGAGTAAGAATAAATTACTTATGAAACAGTTCTACTACACGATTTAGATTATGAAAAAAGGGAAAATTTTCATAAATGTTCGTTGTCCCATATCTAGAGATGTGGAACCCTCACTACCCTAAACAAGATCCTACCGGTACAGATTCATAGACATGCACCCTAGGACGAACTCTTTGCGCTGATACCAAATTTGTCATGACCTAGGTCTACACCCTGGACGTAACTAGCGCTCAAGAACCATTTCAAATCCCCAAGCGAAGCTTTGGTATGGCTAAATGACTTACATGACACTAAACAATACGCATAAGCTTAAAATAAGTGAACACTTATACATTTAAGAAACCCTTAAGTTATTGTCTTTCAAATACTTAACATGAGTCATAAGTTAAATAAAACACATGAGAAAATCAATGGAAGCATCTAATTGTATCTATTTATGAATCCTCGAAGAAGATAAGATAGATGTTGGACAAGACCAACAACACCTCCAATACTACTAAGTTGAATGAAAATGGAGTCTCCTGGAAGCAAGGAAGTCTCACTAAAACTATGCGAATGAATAGTGATCTCAACGAAACGCATGTAAATGATCCTGAGCACATATATATGCATTATAAAATGATGTAGGTTGAATGACGTCAGTACATTGAATATACTGGTAAGTGATAAGGTTAAAGTAAACAATTAACTAGCTTGAATGATTGAAAGCAACATAAATGGATCAATACATGAATATGAAGTCAGTACAATTAATGTTTAACAATAAAATATACAATGAAAGCAACCTGAACATAATATACTTTATTTATACGGAGTTTCTTTAACCGACAACCATTACCATGAGCCTAGCAATGATACAACGTTTCACCCTAGTTGCAAGGGCCATCCTGTACTTTGCCGGTGTATAGGATGATATCGTGACTATAGGTCCATCTGATAGGCCTTCTTACAGGCAGTGAAGAGTCGCATGAAGAATCAATGTTATCCTACCCAACGATGGCTACGTAGTTTTATGGGACTTCTGAGTTATAAATAACTCTAACCCAATTCGGTGCTCAAGACTACTCACAAAATAATCAATATAAATTTATGCTCAATGTACTAAAGAATACTCTCTCTTTGTTTTGAGATAATTGTTCAAACAATCCTCTTAAAAGAGGTAACTTATCCTAAATATGTTTGAACTCATAAATACTTTTTAGAAATCAAAGTTTCTCTTTTGTCAATGTAAATATGATACACTTGGGAATACTTAGTTCCCTTAAACTTTACTCAAAACAATCTCCTTAATAATTTCCTCAAAACTCAGTTTAAAACAATATAGAAACTAAATACTCGGAACTCAAGAACTTGGAACACAACGATACTTCTCATCTTAAGAATACTCAATGCAAGGGTTCATGTGGAATTATGGATATGAACGACTAATCTCAAGGATCTCAATAAAAATATAGACTCATGAATAAACCTCTTCTCGTTCTCATACTCATTTACTCAAGACTTAGGTCAAGTCTATAATTAATTGCAAAAGACTTCTCAAAATGACTTAAGAAGGACCTGTTGAACTTTCCTCTTAATTTTACTTTAATTTGAAATGTAAATTAAGAGATGTGATTAGGATATGCAGGATCTCTAAAGGATTAATGAAGACTTTAGGTTACTATCAAGAAGATAGCAAAAAAATGATTCAAAGGAACACATATAGGATGAAGAATGGAAGAGAAAAAGGGCAAACAACCATGGAGAATCAGTGGCATGTTATGGTAGCCCCGTAAGTACTACGAGTACTTTGGGGAAGGCTGGTGGCGCAGTGCGGCAACCGTCCTTGCGCTATGGGGACGCATTGCCCCAGCCTGAACCTACAAATCTAATTAATTTTCTTGTTCAATTTCGGGTCCTAACTCATCTTGAATCGATTGGTTTCTTCCAAACTCTCTTTTATTCACAAACCCAACACAATTCTAACTCAAATTCTATTAACAAATATCATTCATTCGCAAGACCCTCACCTAAAGAACTCTAAACCTCCATTGTTAAAGCATGGTCCTAAAACTCAAAAACACTTCAAGAATCTTTACATAAACGATTTCATGGATGAATCATGGAAGAACTACATGATTGGCGTGAGGACGAAAAAGTCTATTATTATGGGAAACCTCACATACTTGGAAATTCTTCATCCATTGAATGATCACTTGAAAACCTTTTTTTCCTCTTCTTAAAACTTTGTTCTAGAAATCCTAAGTGTTTTGAGCGTGAATGGGTATTTGAGGATCTGATTAAACCCTTAATTGGGTTAGGAAAAATGTGTTAAGACAAGTGAGAAAAAGGAAAAGACTACCCTTTCCTAAAATTAGTGGATTGTCTTAAATGGATAGGCTTCACTTAAATAGTCATAACATTTTACTCAGAGCTTGAACTAAAAACAACATTGTGGCGTTGTAAAGAGGACGCAGAGAACTTCGATTTGATAGGTAATGTGCCATCTAAATATTTATATACAAAAAGATATGGTTCATTCAAGTTGATCCAAAACTCAACTGATCGATGTCTGAGGTGTTACACTTGGGAAGACCTTGGCATAACAACACTCACTGTCATAGACCTCGACATCACAACACTCACCGACAAAGACCTTAGCATCGCAACACTCACCAATAAAGACTTCGGCATAATAACTCATCGCATGTGTCATCACGGTGTTCAATGTCAAAGCACACAAGCAATATTAGACCACATAGAAAAGACAACAATTTAAACAATTCAAGTCCACATTCATGCTTTCAAGCATATCATGAATCAATCATTAACGGTTACATTAAGGAGTTCATATCATCATGTTCAACACATTGCATTTTTCATTTTAACCCCTTTTTATTCACATAGATATAACAAGTGGACAATTTAAACCCTTGACGTACCTTTTAATTAACTTAGATCAACAATGGAAGCATACGAATTCAACTAGAATACAAGTTTTAGGAAGTCACTTCCTTTAAATCAATCAAGAATCACTCCAATAGCTGATTTTCCTTTTCAAAGTCACTTCTAACGCCACACAATCTATAAATAAGCAAGTATTTACAATAAATTTCTCGAAATACCAACACCCACATCAATTCCCTTGGAAGGTGGATCATTGAACACAAAACCCAATTCCGATATTAATGTTTGAATCAGAAAACAAATACTAGAAAACATTAGTCAAGGATATAGGATCTCATTAGGGAATATCAATTCAAAAATAGTCTTAGAATTTAGTTCATAAGTCACTTTTACTTCAAAACTCATGTTCATGATGAAGTCCTAATTTATCAACCCAAAATCTTGATTTAAACTCATAAATTCAATAATAATGGGTAGTTGATGATTTATAATTAAGAATCGTTACGCAAAAGATTTTACTAGAAAACCTGGTCCACATCACCTCTCAAAGCTTCCAAACTCAAAATATGATGAAATGGGGTTGAGATGCCAATTTTACAAAACATTTTACCCATATCATAGATGCTCATCGCGATCGCGATCTAGGGTCACAAAATCGCGATCTAGGGTCACACAATCGCGATGAGTCAGGAAGTCAACTAATTAAAGTTGACCATCGTGATCGTGGCAAGATCCATGCAATCCTGATGCACCCCAAGATAATTCTTTGCAATTACGATGAAGGAGTCTCGTGATCGCGATAATGGCCATGCATTAGATACAAAAACTAGCGAAACTCAAAATCATCGAAAGGACTCTCACGATTCATTCATAACCCTGTAAAAAAATCCACATATGCAACTTGATTATACTTAAATTTTTGAACTCAATTGAACCTTCAAAACAAGAATGCGAGGTCTCCTTGACTTGACATTAGTGGAAACTACAACAAACTAACTCAACACCTACTAAAAAGGCTAAAATAAAATCTGGACCTCTCGAAAATCAAACAAGACCTCACCTAGACCTAAAATTATCCCCCAAATCCAACTAAACGCTTGGAATCTCGAACCGAGCATCTAAACCCTGAATGTTGACTAAAGTAAAACCAAAGGCTAAATTTCTACAATTTCATAACATAGTACCTCAAATCCTCAAAAACACTCAAAAACTGAAACCTATGACTCTCACGGATCAATTTCACATTCTGAGACTTGTGGAATCGAGAGAATTTCATTCTGACACTCAAAACTCCAAAAGACATCGGAAAATAATTTCTTAACTAACTTAGCCTTCCAACTTAAAACATACCAAATTTTCAATTTTTAGCTCAAAATTAAAACTAACTTTTCAATGTCAATAAAAAACGACTTGAGGTTGATATCTGGAAGGCAAAACGATAATTTCTACGGAAAAACAAAAACTAACTAACGTGGTCATTATATTATCCACCACTAAAAATCATGTTCATTCTTGAACATAAGGCAAAATAAAGTACTTGAAACTTGGAAAAGATGAGGATATTTGGCACGCATATCTGACCCTGTCTCCCAAGTTGCCTCACCAACTAAACGATGCTTCCACTACACCTTCCCTGAAGTGATATCTTTGGTCTTAAACTTCCTGACCTGCCTATAAAATAAGGATATAGATTTCTCCTCAGAAGATAATTCTAGACCCAACTCAACTGAATACAGAGAAAGTACATGTGACTCATTAGACATGTAGTTACGAAGCATGGGGACATGAAAGACCAGATTCACAACTGACAAAATAGGTCGCAATGAAAACTTAAAGGCCACGTCTTCCACACGGCACAAAATCTCTAAGGGTCCAATGAATCTTAGGCTAATCTTGTCCTTCTTTCCGAACCTCATCACACCCTTCATGGGTGACACTCGGAGCTAAACATGATAACCTTCCATGAACACTAGAGCACAAATACTCTGATCTACATAACTCTTTTATCAGATCTGGCCTATCCATAGTCTACCCTAGATCATGCAAACCTTCTCCATATCAGCTCCAACCAAGTTTGTATCTAATGAATCCGTCTTAGCTGAATCAAACCATCCGATCAAAGATCTACACCCCTTACCATATAGCACCTCAAAAGGGCCCATCAAAATACTAGAATTATAACTGTTGTTGTAGGCAAACTATACTATGGTAAAATATTGATCCCATCTAGCACCAAAATCAATCACACAAGCTCGAAACATGTCCTCCAACACCTGAATCGTCCACTCGGACTAACCATCAATCTAAGGGTGAAAGGTTGTACTCATTTCTAATTGAGTACCCACATAAAGTTGTAGTTCCTTCAAAAAAGAGAAGTGAACAATGAACCTCAATTAGGGACAATAGAAACTATGACTCCATGGAATAAAACAATCTGACTTATTTAAAGCTCGACCAATTTCTCTATCGTATACTTCACCCGAACTAGGATGAAATGGGTGGACTGGGTCAATCTATATATAACCACCTAAAATGAGTCATGACAATCCACAGTGGTGGGTAATCCCATAACAAAGTCCATAGCGATCCACTCCCACTTCTATGTAGGAATAGGCATCCACATAGATATTCCTCCAGGCTACTATTGCTCACACTTGACGTGTTGAGAATTCAAACACCTCAAAAAAAAATCTACAAATGTAGCTCAGGTCATGATACATGTTTGCCACACCTAGAAGGATGGAATATCGATAACAACGAGCCTGATCAAGAATCAGTCTTATAAACTCGCCCATCTTTGGCACACAAATCCTACCTCTTATCTGCAAGACCCCATTAGAATCAAGGAAAACCTTATTTGCTTCCCCTTTCATCACCTTGTCTCAAATGAGACATAATTTCTTATCATCAAACTAACTCACATGAATCTTCTCAACTAAGGAAGAATGAGCCTCAATAAAAGAAATCAAACCACAATCTCCTCAGAAATCTCTAAATGGACGAGACTTGTCATACCCCGAGTGTACAACGTGGACATGGCCGACACTTGGAAACCATTACTAGTTCCCTAACGAACCCTTGGCCTGTCTGACTACAGAGTGTAGGACTTACTCAAGTAAATAGGAAACTTTAAATGTATATTTAAATTCAATAGTCTCAATTAAACCCAACTCAAATAAATCTCTGGAAATACTTAATAAAGTATACATAATAATTTTCAACATATCGATACAAAAAGGATCATATTGAGAGACTCATCAACTCTAAAATCACTAAACTAAAAGGAAAAAGGGAGTCCTCTAGAATGTCAGGAGACTCACTAAAAGTTAACTAGAATACCAAATGATCTCAATGAAGCGCTTGTTGATGATTTTTGACACTTGTATCTGCATTATAAAAGATGTAGGTTAAATGATACTAGTACATTAAATGCACAATAATGTAATATGTAACCCCCCGGAAAATAGTAGGCTAAACTAGAGTTTAACACGAGGGTTAGAATCGTAAATGTACCTCCATGTACTTAAAAATAAAGGGTTTCGTGTTGGAACGTCAAGGTACGACCCCCAATGGAGGGGCCCCACACCTCATGGGTCAGGCCATGCCCGTGGGTGAGGTGTCGTGGGTCAAGACCCTGAGACCAGGTCTCTGAACCCCAACCCACTCTTCACTAGCAAGGGCCGTGGGTTTAACCATAGTCCGTCAGTGAAGAGTCGTGGGTGAGGGTTCCAAAAACCAAGTCCCAGTAACCCAACCATGATTCACCAGTATTCCACGTGGGTCCAACCACGGCCCATGGATGTAGTTCCGTGGGTGGGACTTGGAAACTGATTTTTGGCAGTTACATTTAGGGGCACTTTGGGGTTTTCAAATTTTAATTAATATTTAAGAGAGGTCGATTTAGGCTAAACTATATCATCTATAAATGGATTTTATATCACTAAATTAAGTCAATTACATGATTATTTTTAAATTCCAGAACTTCATCCTCTCCAAAGAAAATTCTCTCTCTAGAACTTCAAGGAAGAAGAAGAAAGAAGTTGGAGCTAGTGTTCAAGGAGCAAGGTTTTCATATCAAATTCATTGGGTTTCATTTCTAAGGTATGGTAGCTTTAGATCCATGGATAGAAATCTATCCATGGAGCCCCTTCAAAACCCCAATTTCAAAGATAAAAATCCCCAAAAGCTAGGGTTTGACTAAAATAATAATGTCTAACCACCAAAAATGAGGTTTACATGCCCTATATATAGAAAAACAAGTCCCAACTAAAAAGGAAATGAAATAAGGAAATAAAGTTTCAGGACACGATTGCAGTTGACGATACTGACCTACGGACCGTGGACTTACCTACGATCTGTAGGCCCCTTCCGTGGTTTGGGACTTGGGCAATTTTTCAGAAGCTTGGAACTCCAAATCTCAGTAACGAATGACTGCTCAATAGCACGAATCGTGACTCGATCCACTGCCCATGGATCCTCCTTCGTAGTTTCATACTTAGACTTTTGGAATCAGGTACTGGAAACCCCTTTTCTGAATCATTTGACGGAGTTGCAGGACTGCCCGTAGGTCAACCGACAGAGCGTAGTTTGTAGTCGTAGTTCCACACTCAAGAATTCCCAGATTTTTCCTTTAACCTTTACCTGTCCATTTACATTCACCATCTACGGAACGTGACTGGACCTACAGTTCATAGGTTACTTCCGTAGTTGCCCTTTTCTTCCCAATTATTTAGTTATGTCTCGATACCTACATGTCCGAACCTGTTTCCTACAAACATGATAAAAACACATTAATACCAATACGAAATGGCCCTAGACACACACTAAGACTTTAAACGACACTTGTATTGAAGCAGACATTCAAACCCAATCAATCACATGGATTTCTATCCCAAATCTCTTTTTGAGTGCAAATCTTTTCTCTTAGACTCAACAAGCTAACTATTGCGGATCAAAATATGACAAAGATCGACCAATCAACACACAACATACATTGTTTCACTATCACCAAGGTACCAACTTTTCGACAATGCAACTAGTGCCCTCACTTCAAAACAAAGCCTTTTCCCACATAAGATATGAATTTTTGAATTTTAGGATTCATTCAACACTCGCGCTCTGAAGTGACTTCAAGTACAGTTAGTGCTCAATACCATAGGCTTGCCCTTATTTTCACTATTTAGACTCTCCAAACAAGTTGCTAGGATCACTATAGGACTTTTCATAGCTTGTAACGTAGGCTCAGGGTTAGGTGTGGTACATTTAGGTACTTTTTAGTTACTTTCTTCCCTCCTTGACATTACATTTGGCTATTTACCTCTTTTTTGACCTATTTTTGGCAACTTTTCATCTCAATTTCTTTCCCTTAAATCTTTTCAACCAAGGATGCGACTTTTGACTTTTTGTCTCTTATTTCTCATTTTCTTCTTCTTGTTTTTACTTTCTTTTCACACTTTTCTTTTGCTTCTTTGGCACAAAGTCACATCCTCTTTCATAATTTTTCCTCTTTTCAACACTAAACTCTTTTCATATCCTTTTTCCATTTGGTTTCCTCTTTATAGCCACCCTCAACTTAGCATTTTGATTAGTTGAGGTGCACAATGTTCGATGTCGGACCAGGCCCAAGATCAAGGTAAGTTTTGGGCGTAGCCACCCTAATCTTAGGATTTTGGACTAAGTCAAGGTGCAGATGTCCAAGGAGGGACCGGGTAGATGACAATGTTTTTAACGGAAGGTGAGTTAGGTGAATCAAAAGAATTCGTCAATTTTAGGCTCAAATATTTGGATCAAAAGGGAATAATGCTACCATTTGGTTAGATCATTTTAGGCTTTAGTGGACTAATTTGAACAATGGCCTATGATAACTTCCTAATTTCTAGCCTAGATTATCCTAGCAGGACCAACGGGGCCAGTTCTAGATTAGCAAAAAACTGTTTGAACAATCAACCATTCTCGCACACTCTTTGCACATAGTATCATTATCAGATTATCAGATTACCCAGTTCCAATTTTAGCTCAAGTCATGAGATCAAGTTGGTTCTTTATCATTTCATAATTAATTATGCCATCATGTGTCATTCTTTCTCATGTTTCTACACATACAGTCCTAACACATGCCAGTTCAATAGAAATTAGAACTGTCTCTTGGGGAAAAAGAACACAGGCAAGAAAACCCCAAGAGAGGATTATGAGTTGGGTTACTCAAACTTCACCCAATGACTCACAATCCAGTTACCCCACCCCCAAAAAAATAGAGTGGAATTGTTCCCATTGCACAAAAAGTAAAGAGTAAGGGATTGGGTGATGCAAGCCTGTGGCGCATAGTACCGAAGACTCATCAACAAGCGGGTGGGTCCGATTTCCCGGAGCCCGATGGATCAACACTTGCGCCACCCTCAGTAGTGTCCACATCATCTATCACAGTACCTTCAGTAGTGCTATCAATCGCTCTTACCACACCATCACTGGTGCTCTCATCATCTCTCACAGTAGCCACAACCTTAGTGGTGGACCTAGAACTCGAGACTACAAGAATACCCTCACGAACCCTCTGCTAGGTCAGGTCCTCGTCCACAATGGAGGCTCTCAAAGCTTGATCTCTCTGCTGGGGCTCCTGCTTCTTAATTCGTGCATCTTCAGTAGTATCATAAGTGCGACTGGAGCGGGGCCTCTTCCCTCGAGAATGCATGGGCTCGGGCTTTGTCGTATCCTCTCCGAATAGAGCGTCTACTACTATATCATTAGCTAGTGTTGGAGGTGCAGACTCCGGCTCATCTGTGGGTGGGGCAAGGATGTCATCAAGGTCGGCCCAGAGACTATCCAACTCCTTTCAAAAAGAGGAGAGATTTGTGGTAGGGGCTGGTCGCTCGAGGAGTCTCAACTCGAAGGCATCCAGGTGGTTATGAACTGCTTGGATCTTCTAGTCCATCATGGTCTCCATCATCTCCTCAGACTCTGCAATAGAACGTTGCATCCATGGCTTCACATGTTGGAGCAGTGTGGCCATCTGAGACTCCAATTTTTGAACTCGAGCCAATGGCACAACAACAACTCCTGAAGATGGGGTGGCTTTGGATGAGCTAGGGGATCGACTAGCGGCCTGAGATGGGGAGGCCGGGGTATCATCAGTGTGGGCTGGAGGGTCAAGGTCTGCACCCTACAACTACTCCACATCAGCTGCTAAATATGCTCCTAATGGCAAAACCTCAATCTGTGGACCACATCGTAGGGCAACTATGTTGGCCTCATCCCGAATAAGGCTGATGTCAAGTGTTTTGGTCGCCTGTATCAATTTGTCACAATGCCAGATAGGCACCCCAGCATCCCTGCACAACTGGAAGATTATACACAGGAAGGGTAAAGTAGTGGTAGACCTAAACGCCCTCTCATGGATCTCTACCAACAACATGTAGGCAAAGTCGATCTCAAACCCAGCGGTCAAAGCCGCGACCATCACCGTTTTATCCCAAGTAAGTGCGTTATCGTACTTAGTGGATGATACCTTATTTCGAACCAAAATCCAGAAGAACTTGGCTACCAATGTGAGAGCGGCCTTTTTTATGCTTACGCCCAGGGTGGTGACCCACTCTGCTCACTCTCCGTCAATAGCAATTTACTTTGCCAACCAGTATAATACAGTCTCCCTTTTCTCTGCACTTCGCTGGAACTCCCCGCTCCACATGATGTCCCATCTGTAGTCAAACTCAGCCATATTGAGTGCCTAAGTAAGTCCAGGGCTATAGAGGAACCGACGGATGGTGGTCTCAGATATCTCCACAAAAAACCCGTGCACTAGTGTTTCCATAACTGGTTCTGGGCTCTGGGCTTGGCATTTTTATGAACAGAGCCTCCGTGGGTGGCTGCGTAGGAAGCATAGAACTCCCTTACTATCTCCTCGCCATAAGTCCCGGGACGCCGAGCCATCCACTCTCATTTGTGTTACAGCAAGAGCCGGTGGATGTAGGGTATGGTGTGGAGTCTCCCCGTGAGAACTCTGCGCTTCTCAGTGATAAGTCGGGCCATCTTCTCTTTTTTGTTTAACATCTTGGCATCCCTGTAGATTTGCTATTGACCCTCAATGCACCATCTGTTAGGCTCCTCAGCAATCGGAGCAGGGTCGGTGTTTGGTGGCACTGGAACCTCCCTCGAACTAGTAGCCTCATCACACGATGTGGTCCTGCCATGTTAACTTGGGCCTGTTGTGGAGCTAGAAGTAGTCCCGGAAGTAAAGTGGGACTCAGAGCTGGAATCAGACCCAACCGGTGATCCGATCAGTGTATCCTCCTCATGAAACTGGGTGGTAGTGACTACATTGGGAACCACCTACTTGGATTGATTCCAGGTAGTCCAGGGTGTTTTGGGTGATGTCCTTCCAGTGGGGGGACATATGCGGGGTCATTAGTTTCTTGTGGATTAGCTGACGGGTTGGTGCTATTGATTTGGATCTGCCCTTTACGGCGACGGCTAAAGCTTTCTTCGGGGCCATGGCACCTATGGAAGAAGAATTAGTACCAATATGAACTAAAAGCACACACGAAATTTTTTTAGAACCAAGAACGAACCAAACGAAAAACTAATTTTTTTTCCAAACAGTGGCCACCTACAGTGGGTACCTATGGTCCTTGGATCCCGTCCGTAGGTCAGAAGTCCCAAAAATATTAGGCTCTAATGGGAACGACGGATGTGCATAATGGTTTGTAGATTGACCTACGGACCGTAGTCCACCTCCGTGGTTCCACACTTAGTGTAATTTTTATGTTCCACAGACCACAGACCTTATCTATGGTCCATAGACAGGGTCTCGTGGATCAAGTCTGTGCGAGGTTCCGACATACCTTATGTTTAAAATAAATTTGACTAGTTCAATCATTCATCCTAAGTCTAATCATGCATTTCAACACAATTTATGATAGTTTTTCATCCCTAGGGCTCCAATTACTCATTATTCAACATATATTGCATACAAAACTAGAAACCTTAGGTCGAAACTTTCATGTAGACCAAACTTTCACCAAGTTATTTAATTACTAAGACTATCACTATCTATCGTCCCATGGGTGTTTCTAACATACAATTCACGAGGAACACATATAATATCACACCTAAGGTCAAGATCCACTTCCTGAATTTCAAAAAGAACAATGAATTGAAATTCAAAGTGAAGGGGAAGTTGATTACCTTACAAGCAAAGGAAGTGGGTAATGACCTTAGACTTCCAACACCTCCTTACTAGCCTTTTCACCGAATACGGACACCAAAACCTTTGGAAAATGGGGAATGAAGGAATTTATGGGAGAGGAGAATGAATTGGGAATATGGGGGAATTTTGGGAGAGGGGGCGTTTTAAAACAATTGGGGGGAGTTTTGGTAATGGGGGGTTTTATTAAAAAGGATTCCGGGGCGGGTCAGGCAGAAACTATGGTTTGGACCCATGAGACCCCGTCTACGGTCAGTGGGTCGACCTACTGACCATAGGTGGGGTCCGTAGGTCACTTTCATATTTAGAAAAATTAGGGATCCTACCTGGGGGTACGGATAACATTCAAGGTCCATAGTCTGACCTATGGACCATTGATGGTCTTCGTAGACCTCTGCACCAGATATTTTCTACAGATTTTGCTTTTCAACATTGCACATATAGCAACCGTTAGGCCTTTCTTTTTACATTTTCTGAAAACTTTTTAGACACGGACACTATGCTATATCTAGCCAACACTTAAACCAAATTGATGCCCTAATATAAAGGAATACATGAAAGAAAATAAACAAAGAAAACTACTAAACTGAAAAAGAAAACAAACCTATAGTTAG
>JAJOOR010013997.1:0-76629 GCA_036250505.1 Solanum acaule | reverse complement strand
CAACTTCAAAATTTCAATTTTTCACCCCTACCCTCGACCCCCCCCCCCCCTCACCCACCCCCCCACGCCCTAAAAAAAATTTAAGTTTGTTTTTAAAAAATATTTTCAATTTCAAAAATTATTTTCTACTCTAGTAAAAATAAAATATATTTCACAAAAATATTTTTTCATTCATAAATCAAACACTAAAAATCTTTTTCGGAAAATATTTTCTACTCACCAACCAAACATGTGAAAATAAAGCAAAAATCAACTTGTTTTCCAGGAAAACATTTTCTAGGAAAACATTTTCCTTCATACCAAACACACCCTAAATGTCAGCCGTTTCTTGTGATCCTTGAAGATCTATATTTACCTAAACTAATTAATTGTTCTAATCAATTGATTAATGGTCATCACATGGTGTAAGGTGATCATGGGAATTAATCAAACTATATGTTTTAAAATGGTTATAGATTCTTCATACTTGCTTGTTCAATTATGTGTAAAGTCACTGCCCTACACCTTGATCAGCATTGGATCTTCTAATCTTAACAACTTACTCATATGAGGATATAATATAATTAATTACAATAGATAATATAATTACAAATTATAATATGTTTTATTAATTTTCGTCAGGTTAGCTTGATTAAATAAAGTAAGTAGTATTTTATGGCAAATATATTTCTATTTATACCATTTGTGCATTCCATGTGCTGGTCGCAAACGACGTTCATAACCAACTTTTTATTCTATAATTACTTCTCTATGAGATAATACAAGTAGTAGTTGTAAAATAATTCTTAATATAATAAAACATTTAAGTGATAAGCACATGAATTAGGTATCCTTACTTCCCTGGAGGATATTCACAAGTAACATATTTATTGCATTGTTAATTAATTGTAGAGTTTATGTTTATATATATATATGTATATATATTAAATTTTTTATTCAACAAATCATATTTACTTGTTATAACATGTAACTTATTTGATTCAAAATAACAAAATTAAGATTAAACTCTTAGTTTTATTCTCGATGTTGGTTACGGATATCCAACTTCATTTTTGGATAACTTAATTATAAAGGGGGGTAATGGTAATTGTATGCACTTGAGAAAATGAAAAAAAGATATATCAGAGACTCCAACTTAACCTCCTCAAACTACAGCAACCTGCATAAATTTAGTCCAACCTAGCAACTCTACAATAAACGACTCACAAGGCCCAATATCCGTAGTTCAACAGTCACAAATCAACCATCAAACGAATTAAGTAAGTCAATCTAAAAGTCAAGTAGTTCAATTACACGCAACAAGTACATCAATTAAAAGTAATAAGAAAGTCACACATAAGAATCAAATGCATCAAGTCACAATAATCAATCTCTTGCCGGAACCATTTCCCATCAGCAAAAATCTTTAGTTGGAACCATTTCCCGTCGACTTTATAAACACTTGTTGTAAATAACCTCGGAATAACTGCAATCGCCGACAAGGACCTTGACATCATAATCATCACATATCTCATCACGGTGTTCAACCATCAATGCACACAAACAATATCACACCACACAGAAGAGACAACAAACAATTTAATTCAAGTCCCCATTCATGCTTTCAAGCATTTCATTGATCAATCAACAAGGGTAACAATAAGGAAATTCACATTGTCATGTTCATCACATAGACCTTTTCATTTCAACCCCTATTTTATTCATTTAGATGTATCAAGTGGACAATTAACTTTTCACCTCATCCCCCCATTACTAGAGTACAAGGTTTAGAAGATTGCTTGCCTTAAATCAATCAATAATCACTCGAAGAGTTGAGTCTTCCCCTTCCGAATCAATTCCAAAGCCACACAATCGATAACAATAAAGCATTCACAATCACTTTCCAGAAATACCAATACCCACATCAATAATCTTGAAAAGTTGGTAAATCGACACAAAACCCAATTTTGAAAATAAGGTTTGAATCCAAAATTGATTACTTGAAAACATTACTCAAGGCTTTAGGAACTTATTAGTGATAACCATTTTAAAAAATGACTTAAAATCAGTTCAAAATCTCTATTTTAGCTAAGAACTTTAGTTCTTGAAAAGTCGTGCCATTTATCAATCAAAATCCCAAATTTTGATGTTATAATTCATAAATAACCAAATGAAAATGAAGGTTTAGAATCATCAAAGCTTACCCAAATGATTTAGCACAAGAAATCCTTTCAACAATTGCTATCAAGGGTTTCCTAAGCTCAAAAATAGAAAATTGGGCTTAAACATCGAAAATGCCCAGCAAAAACCCTCTCAGGTGGCTTAAGCGAACCAGGTTCCTCTTAAGCGAACCTTTAAAAAGCTCGGGTATCACTTTTTCGAACCACATTCTGCTTAACCGACCATCGCTTAAGTGAACCACCTAACCCCGCTCAAGAGGCCAGTCTAGCTTCTGCAAACTAGGTTCCACTTAAGCGACCAATGATAAAGCAAACATGGTTCTGCTTAAGCGAAGACTGCAGCACAAGAAATATCAGCTAACACAAAGACATTAAAGGACCATTAGGATTTGCTTGGAACTCCGTAAATACAAACTACCTATGCAAATAAATTATACTCGACGTTTTAGACTCTATGGAACCGTCAAATTATGAATCCGAGGTCTCTTTGACCCGACATCCGTGAAAACCACAAGAAACTAACTAAAGCCTTAAAAAGCTAAAACAAGTTTGGAACCTATCAAAAATTAACCAAGACCTCACCTAGGCCTCGAATTACCCCCCGAATCCAACAAAACTCTCATAATTCCGATCCAAGCATCTGAATGTTGAATGTTGACCAAAGTGAACTCAAAGGCTAAAATTCAACAATTTCACAACTTAGGACCTCAAATCTTCAAAAATACTTGGAATGTGAACACGACAATTCTCATTGCACAAATTTCACATTTCGGGACTAATGGAATCAACAATATTCTATTCTGACATTTGAAACTCCAAAAGAAACTGAAAACCACTACCTTAACAATATAAGCTATTCAAACTCAAAACTTACAAAATTCTAAACTTTTAACTCAAAATCCAAAACCAACCTTTCAAGACTCAACATAGAAGATTCATGGTAAATATTGGGAAGGTAAAATGGTAATTTCATAAAAAACTAAATATTGACCAACAAAGTCAATATGGTAAATGTCACCCGTGAAAGTTTGATTTCTACAGAGTTCAGCATTTTTCTGCACTTTCTTGGTCTAATCTGACATATGAACTTTCGAGGTGTTACAATAGGTATCTGAGCAAAATACGTAATATATATCATAAAGAATTACTAAAAATTCCATCTGAACAACTAATGTTTGAATAGAAGCCTCTACTAACTAGAATGAAGAAATAAGTTTGTCGACGCATAAACCCAGCTACCTTAAAGTAAATAGGTTCCCTAATGAAAAGTGTAACTACTAGCTACTCCATGAGGTAATCAAATAAGGAGGACTCACCAACTACTGACTGAAACATTGCAACTTGTCCAGCCACGAGTCTAAGATCTGATGCCTGAATCTACATCATAAAGGAATGCAACGCAGAGAAAGTATGCGGCCAATACATGAAATATACTGAAACTAGATTCAAGTTGTCATATGTGGGAAATTATAAAGATAATTCAAGTGTATAAAATTAGTAGCATTTTACTGGAAAGAGTCTTACAACTGACACACACTATGTGAGATCATGATATCCAACTTATAATCCCAATTGGAAGGGTTGCCCTACACCTTTCCATGGTGTAAGACCTATCTATATGATGTAGATCTACTAATTGTGCCTAAAAGGGCTAAAAGAGTTGTCTAACAAGCAATATGCTCAAATTCTATGACGACACCATGTTATAGGAATTTGATTTTCTAAATCTACATCCTCTCGGTGCTACATAATTCTCCCAAAAATAAAATAGATATACTTATACTCATAAATAGGTAAATCATCTATAAGTTTGAATTAGGTGTGAGACTAAGCTCAAAGTTCATACATCAAATGGTATGTATAGAAGTAGAAATCTATATCATGCTAATTTCATGCTTTAAAGTCATCGTAGTTAAAAAACCCCCGTAGAATTCATGGTAAACTAGTTTAATAAAGTTTAAGAACTGAAATAAATTAATTAGGAACATCAAGAATTACATAAAAAAAAAAACCCTAACTTGGATTCTAGAAATTTTGTAAAATCTTGGAAAGGAATTATAATTTAGGCACGAGAATGAAATGATACCCTTATTGAAGCTTTAAATACTTGAGAGAATGATAGTTCAAGAGAGAAACTTGATAGGGAAGATTGGAACCCTAGTTCTTAGCCTTTCTTGAGGTTTGTTCCAAGTTACAGGAGTTGAGAGCATAGATCAAAGGGAAACTGGGTGCTTGATATGATATACTCCCCTAATTGAAGTTAAAACATTGAGTCAGAAACTTAGAAAGAATGAAAAAAGACCAAAACAACCCCAATTAAAAATATGTGAACTTTCTACAACACCAATCTATGGCTATTTCTATTCGTAAATTTTGGGATGAAATTTTGAGTTTTTAAAGTTCAATCCACAATCCCAAATTACGGCATATGGTTGGATCTGTGAATATCT
The DNA here is from genome assembly GCA_036250505.1 of Solanum acaule. Taxonomy (NCBI): domain Eukaryota; kingdom Viridiplantae; phylum Streptophyta; class Magnoliopsida; order Solanales; family Solanaceae; genus Solanum; species Solanum acaule. Next base: position 72,020 of record JAJOOR010013997.1, on the reverse strand, counting down.
TCCTGAAATAAAGTTTTAGAAGTTGGTTTGATGGACTAAATCTACGGTTCGTAGTTTAATCCACGATTGGTATATTCGACCCGTAAAACTTAGGTTCAGAAATCTTTGTTTAAGGTAACTGTTAAAAAGATCATAATTTTTTTACTCCGAATGCAGATTAACAAATATTTGAAGGTTTTGGAAAGAAGGCTCATATTCCTTTGATTTAGTAGGCTATATTCCACCTAACTCCCATATTCAGAAAGATATGGTCATTTGAAGTTGACCCTTCTATGATCTCATTCAAAAATATTAGTAGAGAATCTTTTAACTTGACTTAGTGCTAGAGGTTTCTTATTACCTTAATTCACATCTAATACACTTATTACACCTAAGATTTGGTGTTGACATATACGTTCAATCATAAATCATTGGGTTCGAACCTTTATGCATGTGGAGAATACTTCTGGTTTTTACTTATAACCTGCAGGGTGTTACAATATCTCCTCCTTGAAATCATTTGTCCTCAAATGATGGTCGCGCTAGGGTAACCTACGCAAGCTAACTTTTCTGATTATGTCAAATTAAATATACAAAAAAGAAGAAGAAAAGATTACCTCTCGTCAACAAAAGTTAAATGCCAATAGAAATTCTCTTCTTTGGTGTTTTCAAAATCAATTATTGATCCTCTTTGAATAACCAATACATTAGTTACCCAATCAACATCATAATGCCTTAAGTTATTTATAGTTATTTTTTTAAGTGTGATTTCATTGTCATTCTCAAACACCTGTTATATCAATCTCAAATTTGTATGATTAATCTAAATATCTATATAGGAGATAATCATCACTCAAAAATATAAAGTACTGAAGTATAATGCGTTGATAGTAAAAATAAAAGTGCTAATGCAACATAAAAGAATTCAATAACAAACTTGAACAAGACTCATATTCATCTAATTCAATCTTAATTATTTTTTAAAATAGAATTAGAATGAAAAAAAGACCTCTCGAACTCCTTGGGCATAAATAATTAAGGAGCAATCGTTATTCCACCATTTATAATGTAATAACTTTTATGTTTTTGGAAGGATTTTTCATATTTTTATTGAAAAGTATGGCCTGAATCTTTGTTTTCTATAAATCAATTTAAGCATAATTTAAGATGAATTAAAATAATACAAATAAGTAATAAATTATATAAATTAAATATAGAAAATAAGGTTACCTCTTCGTCAACAAACGTCAAATAACAACATAAACACTCTCCTTTGTCGTTATTTATTCAATTTTTGATCCTCTTTAAATTACCAATATTTTAATTACTCATTCAATATTATAAGATCTAAGGTTATTCATACGAACACATTATCTTTTTTAAATCTGATTCAATTGTCATTCACAAAAACTTGTAATAAATAAGAAAACATGTAAAATAATGTTTAATGTGTGTGATTAATCTATATATCTACATAGCATAATAATTGCTCAAAAATATAATGCATTGAACAAAAATTTAAAATAGATTGAGGTGTTAAGGCTGCATATAAGAATCCAATAATGAATTTAAAGGAGATTCATATTCATCTAGTTCAATCTTAATTATTTTAAAACTCAACAAAAAGTTCGATAATATTTGTTGAGAACTTCGTCGAGTTTTATCATCTTTTTTCTACAATTATTGTGATGATCCAAGTCATCGGCCCGTGCGGGCACTTACTCTAACGCCTAGATAGGAGAATCCTTACCCCAAAACTTCAACATGAAATGTGGAAGTGAACAAATAAAAACTAAACACATTATGGTAAATATAGAATGACTCCCAAACTTGAGTAAATAAGTATTTTTGTAAAGAAATACACTGAACTCTCCCCCAAGGAACTATTATAAATAGGTACAAGAGCATCTAAGAGATTACCAGACTCAAATAATAAGACACAACTTCCACTACAAGGGAAGAGAGGTATATTCTATCGGAGATTCTCTTCATCTTCACCTAAGAAACATCAATGCTCCTACAACTAGACTATGTCAAGTGACATAGAGAGAGTAGTATCAGTAATAACCAAACATACTAGTAGGCATTATCGGTCGATCTAAATCCATCATATAATATTTTATATAAATAATCAAAGAAACATGATACTTGGAGATAACATTAGGACCCCAATCCACTTACCACTCTTACTACAAGTAGTATTACCTTGTTTCACGATCCGACTATCTTGGGTACCACTCACACTAAACCACCTAGTGGGAGAACAAAAGACTAACCCGAAACTAACCCAACACCATATTTTAAAAGAAGTTTATCATATAAAACAAGGAACAAAATTTAGTCGCTAACGAATTGAGTCCCCATAAACTCAATCGAATAGTCTAAAAATATTCAATACGGAAATAACCCCTAAAAATTAAAAGCCATCACACCAAAACTCTAAAATAGTCAAACTGGGGATGCAACCCCAAAACTAACATATGCTAAAATCTAACATCTGTGTCCAAACAGACGGAGAAGAAATATAGAATAACCCATGTCATCCTAAAAGATGTATCTCAGCCTTGGATTCAGAATCATTCACAATGACAATCACAATTACAAACAATGATTCACAATCACAACGACAATGAACAATACAACTTGAACACCACAAGTCACAGCAACAATTCAATTGAATGAGATTATCAATAGGATGTCATTTCATATATTCCCTATGTATTTTCTACCATGCATTGCATCAACGAAACAATAAAGCAGTAGACATGAATACATATTATAAATCGAAACCATACAACCATCATCTACGTGATGTGTCGTTAACTTAGAGCAAATTCAATGCCCAAAATAAAGGATTACTGCTAGAATCTAAGCATATTTATGTGGATATGATGGCTCTTTTACTAATATGCGGGAAAATACTTTGAAGAAAGTGAAGGATGGAAAGAGCTACAAAGAAAAGTGTGGCCGACTTGACGAAGAGCTAGACGAGTCGTGGTAATCTGTGTCACACCCCGAGGCTACCCTCTTGACGTAACACGAGACCTTGGATCACGAGTGACCCCAAGAAAACCTTGAAGATGGCATATCATAAGCATACTGAAAATATCTAAGAAAACATGAACTAATGCGGAAGCTAAATCAATTGATAACTGAAATTGGGGAATACCCAACTAGGCTGAATGTTTAAAACATGCTAAGAGTTTAATAACAACTAAAGGATTAAACATAACAATTCAAGCTGCTTCTACTACTATGTCTGGAAAGCCTCTACTGACCAGAGTTGCTGGGACATGCCCCCACCTAACTCTAGCAAAACTTAAAACTGAATAAAAGACTAAAAATGAAAGACATGTATATTGTCCTCGAAGTATGATGACTCACCATTCAAGATGCTGAATACGGATTGAGAATCGATCCATGCGTGATCCGGATGCTGAGTACCTAAACCTACATCATGAAAGGATGTAGCTCAGAGTATGCATCAGTACTTGGAATGTACTGAGCATGCAAGATATAGATAATAGTTGAACAAAATATATAAGCTGAACAAGGCATAACTGAGCAATGACATAATCGGAACAAGAACGTATATACGGAAACATAACTGAAAAGCTGAGCTAAATTCAATGACTAAGTACTACTCATGAACATACATGTTGAGACTGAATATTGAAGTAATACCTAAAAACCTGGTCAAAAGCACTAGAGTCTAATTGTGGGAGCTACTATTAACCGACATAAACCACGTGAGCTAAACGTTGAGTCTGATGTATACGCCCCATCGATAGGACCTAATATACCTTGCCAAGGGTATAAAGGCATGACTGTCATGATCACTAAATTTGATGCCAAACAGAGGGGACTTGTAATCCTACGAGGGCACATAGTTTTGGGACGATGAGGGTACGCTGAACCCCAGTCCAACTCGGTACTAAGTCTTCTCCCAATTGGAAAGATTTATGACACAAAAAAATTGAAATACTAGATAGCTCAATATTTTGACACGTAAATCATAGAGTGCAACATTTAGATACTGACAATGTAACATTCGAAATCTGAGGCATGTTTATCTATTTAACTGGCATGAACTAAGAGAATCTACACAACTAGGGTTCTGAGTTTCATGTTAGGAACTAAGCAATGTTTCCATGAAGACATGATAATTCGATTAAGAATAATAAAACAACTAAATCACGACAATTCCTAAGGTTTTAGAAAACCCTTGGTCTAAACAAGATATAGAGAAGCAAGAATTTGACTGGATTCTAGGGACCTAGTGGTTGAAAGGAACCCACTAGTGAAATCCCACATACCTAGTGATGAAATTCACGAAGAAATACTTTGATTTCGGGGTTGAAACTTGAAGAAAACCTTCAGTTTGTTCTTCAGAGTACTAAGCTTAAGTTGAGTAAAACGATATAGTTTAGGGGTTAAACGATGTAGTTTAAGTGTCCAATGCATAGGGGAAAAGACCAAAACGACCCTGACTTAAAAGGTGACGAAGGCCTACCATGGAGCCACCAACGGACCATCAAAGGGACCACGACCTGTCAAGTGGGTCGTGGTTGCTAGCCAGGGTCTACTGGCTCTAGGGAATCCCCTATACGATCCACTTCACAGATCGTGTGAAGGACCACAGACCATGAAGGCTACCGATGTTCTTTACATGGGGCTGGGTATACTGGTTCAGCTTCACAAGCCTCACCAAGGCCGTCATCAAGACCATGACCCGTTGAGGGCTTCGTGGTCTGATGCCTGAGCCTTGGGTGGTTCTGCCTTGCTTCCACCAGCCTTCCCACAACTCCTGTGGCGCACCTCGACCCGTGAAGGGATTCGTGGTCCACCACTTCTAGGAGGGTGTGAACCACGAGCAGGTCGATGGACAATGGTTCCTTTCATGGTCTAAGAACCCCTCCGTGGTTCACCAATTTTTTGTTGTTCTGTGTGAGCTAAGTTTTGAGGTGTTACAATATATCCCACTTAGGAACATTCGTCCTCGAATGAAGTCTAAACTAGCCGAGTATGGAGGGAAGGAGCCGCAATCCTTACCACTAAGTACTAGAAACTGTTCTAACTTAACTGAGTTCCAAGAACATGCGAATATGCTGAAATGCAAGAACAGCTGGAGGAACAAGATACTGAGATTGAATTTATGCAAGAGTAAACTGAGAGACTGGTGAGGAACTATTTTCGGAAGCTGAAATGGAATTGGAAGGAAAGAGATGAGGATACTTGGCCTTCATGGCTGCTTCTACTTCCCAAGTAGCTCCCTCTATGGACAGACTCCTCAAGCAAAACCTTTACTGAAGAGACTTCCTTATTTCTCAACCTACGAACCTGACGGTAAAGAATTTCAACTGGCACTTCTTCTTAAGTGAGGCTATCCTTCACAGTAACACTATCTAATGGTACTATTGATGTCGGATCACCCACGCACTTCTTCAACAGGGAAATGTGAAAGACTGGGTGAACCGCTGCTTGTTCTGTTGATAACTCTAACTCGTAAGATAACTTACCAACCCTTTTTAGGATTTTGTAAGGACCTACATATCTAGGACTGAACTTCCCTTTCTTGCCAAATATCATAACCCCCTTCATAGGTGACACCTTCAGAAAAAACCCAATTATCGATTTGGAACTCTAGGTCCCTTCTCTGCACATCTGCATATGACTTCTGATGACTCTGGGCTATCTTTAGTCTATCTCTGATGAGCTAAACCTTTTCCATAGCCTCATGAACCGAATCAAGCCCAACCAATGTTGTTTCAGCTACTTTAAACCAACCAATCGGGGATCTGCATCTATGCCTGTATAATGCCTCATAAAAGGGCCATCTAAATACTGGAATGATAGCTATTATTATAGGCGCACTCTATGAGAGGTAGGTGATCATCCCAACTATCTTTGAAATCGATCACACAAGCTCTCAACATGTCCTCTAAGGTCTGAATAGTACACTCTGCCTGACCATCCGTCTGTGGATGAAATGTTGTGCTGATATTTACCAGGGTACCAAGACCTTTGTAAGAAGATTTCCAGAAATGAGAGGTAAACTGAGGACCTCTATTTGAAATGATAGACAAGGGAACCCCATGTAACCTGACTATCTCATTGATGTAGAGTTTAGTGTATACCTCCGCTGAATCTGTAGTCTTGATAGCCAAGAAGTGACTGGACTTTGTAACACTGTCTACTATCACTCAAATGGAGTCATGAACAATGTAGCCAACGTGGGTAGAAAGGGTAATAATTTTTTTGTGATTCCTTAATGCTTTTAGCATAGACTAGTGGATCCACTTAGTAGTAGGTCCTATACCCTAGAAAAGTATAAGACAGTTCTGGCAGTGTGGGCTAGACGTTGTATCATCACACAGCTCATAGTGATGGTTGTGAGTTAGAGAAACTCCCACATAGATATTTTGTATTCTTATATACACAGAAATATTTTGTATTCTTATATACACAGAGATATTTGTATTTTCATATACAAATAGAGTTTATTTTGTAGTCTTGCCTACAAATTGAGTATAGTGTATTTTTAATTACATTGAGTTGTTATCTATATGTTTGAAAAGCTTTTCTTTATACTACATTCTTTACTACTGATTTATATTGAAATGAGTTGAGTATCCCTGAGTCGAGTTGAGATGAGGTAAGTATTTCTTTTAGTTCCAGTTAAACCTTACGTCTTGTTTAGATTTCCCCTAACATGCTCATACATCCCATGTACTAACGATACAAGTAACCAAGATCAGCATCCAGCGCTTCATTGATCCAGTTGAGTTTTAGAATTTATTGGTGAGCCTCATTGCTTCCAGAGGATCTCTTTTTTAATTTTCATTTATGTCAGTCTTGTAAGGATGATAAATGGTCTTGTCCTGACATCCCTCATAGCATTGGTGGCTTCATAGATAGATAGACAGTTGTTCATGAGTCTTGTTCATTTCAGTTGTTGATGTCTGAGACTTGAGTTGCCACTTTATCTAGTGAAAGTTTCTTTAAATATTCTGAGTTAGTTCTTTGAGTTAAAGCTTTACTTTTAAAGTTATTTTATGTTGATTAAGTCTTCTGCTGATAGTTAACCTAGGCCAAGGGTTCGCTTAGGGCCAACAATTGTTCTTGAGTGCCACTCGCATCCAGGGTGTAGGCTCGGGGGGTGACAAACTTGGTATTAGAGCAAAGAGTTCAAGAGTCCTAGGGTGTCTATGAAAACAAGTATTTAGAGTCCTAGTTATCAGTATGAAGCGCGTCACATCTTTAATTAGGAGGTTACAACATTTAGGAACTATCTCACTTCTTTCATACTCTTTTCGTGTGATAGAGTTCATCTCTATAAAGTTTCTTTCTAATTCATTCTTGCGTGTATCATTCAGATCATTCATTCACGAAGAATTATTCGAGGTCGTCCAGCTAGGAGGAATGTTGAACCACAGGATCAAGCAGTACCCAATGCACCCGAAGTGCAACTCCAAAGGAAGGTCCCTAATGCTGAGTTCTGGGAAGCTATCTGGATGTTGAGTCAAGCTGTGACAAAAAAAGTTGGGCAACAAAGAGGGATTTGACAGGATGAGGCTAATACGTCCAAAATCCGTGAGTTCTTAAGGATGAATCCTGCAAACTTCACCGGTTCAAGTGTCACTGAAGATTCGGAGATATTTGTAGAAGAGTTTCAGAAAGTTTTTGAGATTATGCATGTTGCCGATACTGAACAAGTCGAACTAGCTGCATACCAATTGAAGGGTGTCGCTAGAGCCTAGTTTGACCAATGGAAGATGAATAGAGATGAAGGTGCACCAATTGTGAGCTGGGATGCATTGGAGGAGCGCTTCATGAGGCATTTCTCTCTCAATGAACTAAGAGAGGCCAAGGTAAGGGAATTCCTCACTCTTAATCAGGAATCTATGAGTGTGCATGATTACAGCCTTAAGTTCATCCAACCGTCCCTTCATGCTCCAGAGATGGTTGCTTATATGAAGAGCAGGATGAGTTTGTTTGTTGCTAGGTTGTCTCGTCTGTCAAGTAAGGTTAACAATGCAACTATGCTGAGAGGAGATATGGACATAGCAAGGTTGATTATCCATGTGCAACAGGTTGAGGAAGATAAGCTGAGAGATAGAGAAGAGTTTAGATACAAAAAGGCTAAGACATCAGGGAATGAGTCCAGGCATCAGAAGAGTAATGCAAACTAGTCTTGCTTCGAACAAATGGAAAAGGGACCTAGTCCATCATCTGCTAGATCACCTGCACCAAGGAACAAAAGTGAATTCAAGAATCCAAATTTGCAGAATTTCAGAGCTAGATCCATACAGTCGCAAGGTAGTGTGGCAAAAAAAGGTAATGATATGTATGAAAGTGCTAAGTTTGGTAGGACCCACTCAGGAGTGTGTCATGATGGCTCCAATGGTTGCTTCAAGTATGATCAGAATGGTCACTTCATGAAAGAGTGCCCTACGAACAGACAATGCAATGGTAATGGGGGCACTATAGCCCAATCTTCTTCAGTGGCTCCACCAGACAAAGCTACACCTAGAGAAGCTACTTGAGGGGCAGGTGGAGAAGAAAACCATATGTATGCTATCAACTGCCGCCAAGATCAAGAGAATTTGCAACATGTTATCACTAGTATGATCAAAGTCTTTTCTTTTGATGTATATTCTTTCCTAGATCCATGGGCGAGTCTATCTTTTGTGACTCCCTATGTTGCGATGAATTTTGATATTCTTCCTGAGAAACTTATTGAGCCCTTTAGTGTTTCTACACCAGTTTGTGAGTCGATTCTAGTTGAGAGAGTTTATCGTGATTGTACCATTTCTGTCAATCTCAAGAGCACGCTGACTTAGTCGAGTTGGACATGGTAGATTTTGATGTCATTCTAGGTATGGACTGGCTTCATTCCTGTTATGCCTCAGTTGATTATAGAACTTGAGTAGTAAAGTTCTAGTTTCTAATGAGCCAGTAATAGAGTGGAGGAGTAGTTCAGCAGTTCCTAACAGTCATTTTATTTTGTACCTTAAGGCGAGAAAGTTAGTTTCCAAGGGTTGTGTTTATCACTTAGTCCGAGTTAATGCTTCTAGTGTTAAGACACCTCCTATTCAGTCAGTTCTAGTTGTGAGTATGTTTCAAGAAGTCTTTTCAGATGATTTTCCTGGAGACCCTCCTATGAGAGAAATAGACTTCGGTATAGATATTCTCGCCGATACCTATCCAATCTCTATTCAGCCTTATAGGATGACTTCAGTGGAGTTGACAGAGTTAAAAGAGCACTTGAAAGACCTTCTTGAGAAAGGCTTTATTCGACCAAGTATCTCACATTGGGGTGCCCCGATCTTATTTGTAAGGAAGAACGATGGTTCCCTTAGAATGTGTATAGATTACCATCAGTTGAACAATGTTACCATAAATAATAAGTATCCTATTTCGAGAATTGATGATCTTTTCTATCAACTTAGGGGTGCAACTTGTTTTTCTAAGATACCTCAGATCAGGATATCATCAGTTGAGAGTAAGAGAAAGTGACATTCCTAGGAAAGCTTTCAGGACTCGCTATGGTCATTATGACTTTCTGGTCATGTCATTCGGTTTGACTAATTCTCCTGCAGCATTCATTAACCTTATGAACAGAGTATTTAAGCCTTATCTATATATGTTTGTTATCATTTTTATTGATATCTTCTAATTTATTCGAGGAATGAGGAAGATCATGCTAGTCATCTTAGATAAGTTCTCCAAACTCTCAAGGATAGAGAGCTGTATGCTAAATTCTCTAAGTGTGAGTTTTGTCTTGAGTCTGTGGCATTCTTAGGCCACATTGTTTCTGGTGATGGAATTTGAGTTGACACTAAGAATATAGAAGTAGTGCAGAACTGGCCTAGACCCACATCTCCAACTGATATTAGGATTTTCTTGGAGTTTGATGGATATTATAGAAGGTTCGTCCAGGAGTTCTCATCTATTTCATCACCTTTGACAAAGTTAACTCAGAAGATAGTAAAGTTTAATGGTCAGAAGATTGTGAGAGGAGCTTTTAGGTATTGAAAACTAGGTTTACTACTGCCCCAGTGTTGACCTTATCGGAGGGTACATAAGGCTTTGTGGTATATTGTGATGTGTCTAGACTAGACTGGGTTGTGTATTGATGCAGAATGGCAAATTTATAGCTTATGCCTACAGACAACTTAAGATTCACCAGAAAAATTCCCCAACCCATGATCTAGAGTTGGCTATTGTAGTGTTCACTTTGAATATATGGCGTCACTATCTTTATGGTTTTCATTTAGATGTGTTTACCGATCACAAGAGTCTTCAGTATGTATTCAGTTAGAAAGAGCTTAATCTTAGACAAAGGAGGTGGTCTGAGTTATTTAAGGATTATGACATACGTATCCTCTATCACCCAGGTAAGGTTAATGTAGTTATTGATGCTTTGACAAGGTTGTTTATATGTAGTACTGCCCATGTTGAAGAGGACAAGAAAGAGTAGGTGAAAGATATGCATTGACTTGGACGATTGGGAGTCCGTTTGTCGGATTCCAATGAAGGTGGAGTAGTGGTGATGAATGGGGTTGAATCATCATTAATGTTTGATGTGAAAGAGAAACTAGACCACGACCCTATTTTGGTTGATTTGAAGGCAAATGTTCATAAGCAGAAAATGATGGCTTTTGAACAAAGGGGAGATGGTGTATTGAGGTATTAAGGTAGGTTGTGTGTACGAAGGGTGGATGAACTCCAAGAGAGGATCATGGAAAAAGCCCATAGCTCCATACATCCTATCCATTCGGGTTCCACAAAGATTTACCGCGACTTGACAGAAGTCTAATTGTGGAGTTGCATTAAGAAATGTATTGTAGAGACTACTTACTCGATTTGGGTGAATGTAGATCAAATGAATGAATGAGCCCACTTTTTTCCGGTAAAGACTACTTATTCAGCAGAGGATTATGCCAAGTTATACATTCAAGAGGTAGTCAGACTTTATGGAGTACCGGTGTCCATTATTTCAAATAGAGGTACACAATTTACTACACAATTTTGGAAGTGTTTCCTGAAAGGTTTGGGTTCAAAGGTGAACCTTAGTACTGCTTTTCATCCTAGACTGATGGTCAAGCAGAGAGAAAAATTCAGACTTTGGAAGATATGTTGAGGGCTTGTGTGATTGATTTAAAAGTTAATTGGGATTATCACTTACCACTCATAGAGTTTGCTTAAAACAATAATTATCACTCTAACATCCAGATGGCACTTTATGAAGCTGTTTATGGGAGAAGATATAGATATTTGATTCGACGGTTTGAGGTTGGTGAAACTGGGTTGATAGGGCCACACTTGGTACATCAAGCTATGGAGAAAGTTAAAATTATACAAGAAGGGTTGAAAACAACGCAGAGTCATCAGAAATCCTATACTGATGTTTGGAGAAGAGACTTAGAGTTTGAATTAGATGATTGGGTATACTTTAAGGTTTCACCCATGAAGGATGTTATGAGAAATGGTAAGAAGGGGAAGCTTTGTCCCCGTTATATTAGTCCTTAAAGGATATCTAAGAGGATTGGTAGTGTAGCCTGTGAGTTGGAGCTACCGGAAGAGTTAGCAGCAGTCCATCTAGCATTCCATATTTCAATGTTGAAGAAGTTTATGGTAGATCCTTCACTCATTATACCGACTGAAAATATTGGTATTAAGGATAGCCTATCTTTTGAGGAGATTCCCGTTCAGATTTTAGATCGTCAGGTTCGCAAGTTCAGTACCAAGGAGGTAGCATCAGTCCAGGTCTTATGGAGGAATCCGTTTGTTGAGGAAGATACTTGGGAGGCTGAGGAATTTATATAGAAGAGATACCCACATCTCTTTGTTTCCGGAAAAGAAATTTCAGACCAAGGTAATGTTTCCTAAGAAACACTTTTTTAATTGATATGCTATGTTGTGATGAATTGCATGTTGGGTGTTTGAATTTGATGTTAGAGGTTACACCTTAGTTCTACCTAGATTAATCTCATTCGAGGACGAATGTTCCCACGGGGGTGATATTATAACATCCCGTCTTAGAATAGAGCAAAACATAGAAAGAACAAAGTTGGAAAGAGTCAAATTGAAAATTTTGGCAAGTTATGCTGAATTATGAGTTTGGGTCAACTTCAAACGACCATAAATTTCAGTATAAGATGAGTTAGGTGTCCATAAGATATCAAATGAAAGGTCTTGGAATCCTCTTTCCAACACCACTGAGTTTCCTGATTTTCATGTTCGAATGCGGGAGATAATATCATTTAAAAATAAGCTTGTACAGTTAAGGAAACTTACCCGAATTTAAGAGGAGTATTCTTATATTTTCCTTACCCAATCAGATTAAAATGAATTTTGGTAATATCTAGGGGTCTAAACTAATTTGGTTCAGTTTTGCAAATCCTATTTTACACTAGGGTTTTGAGAGCAGTTCAAGAAAAGAAGAAAAGTCAAGGCGTTCGTCGCGTTCTTGAAGTTTTGTTATGGAATTTCACCAAGGATTCAATACTATGAGTTATATTAGTTCTCATAGTATTGGGTTCGTTTACACACACACCAATCATGTTATTTTTAGCAAAGTTTCATTCTTGAAGTTGAAGAGTTTGAGTTCTTGATTAGTTTCTTGAAGTATTGTTTCCGTTCTTGAATTGGGTGGGTTTGATGATTTCTTGAGATAATTGTTGGAGTTTAAGAGTTGTTTTTTAGTAGATTCTTGTGTACTATTGTTGGGAATTCGAATATAGGTGATTGGAGAAGAAACCATTTGATTCTAGGTGAATTGGGGGTTAGAAAAGGAGTAAGAAAATTCATCGGGAAAATTTGGGCAATGGCTGGCGTGCCGCGCCAGCAGTGCACTAGAATATAGGTTCTGTTATTTTTCTCCTAGGGCACCACGCTACTCAGTGAACCCCAACTCCCCTTCTGTAGTTCAAGGTCTGGCGCCTTGCACCACTAAGTGTGACATGATCGTCAAGTCCTCCACTCTTTAGTTCCTCTTTTCATATGAGGTCCCTCAAATCGTACCTAGGTTTTCCTAGTGATTTCTACACTAAAAGGTATGTCTAAATATCAAGATATCATCCATATGAAGAGATCATAACCCTTGAATCCATAATTCAAATTCTAGGTAGAGCCAAGAGTCAAGTCTTGAGAGTTCTTCCAAGTCATTTTAATAAGTATTCTACATTTTTTTAAAAATTGTTTTAAGGCTTGAGCACTTGAGTTTGAGAAAGAGTAGAGGTGAGTTCATTTCTGTAAATGATATGTGGGAACTAAGTATTCCCAAGAGTAAGTGTTTTAGCATTTAAGATGAGAGGAAACACCGATTTACAGAAGCATTTTTAAACAACTTTGAGTACCATCTCTTTTAAGAGAAAGATTTTTAAGTAATAATCTCAAACTACAGAAAGAGATATATTGTTAAACATGTGAGCTAGTTAAATTTTTGGAGTAGTATTGAGCACCAATATGGGGACGAGTTTAGATAAATCAATGTCTTCATAAACTATGTAGCTAACATGGGTAGAAGGGTCATACTTTTTAGATGATTCCTTAATGCTTTAAGCATAGACTAGTGGATCCACTTAGTAGTAGGTCCTATTCACTGGCAAAGTATTGGACAGTTCTGGCAGCGTGGGCTAAACGTTGTATCATCACATAGCTCATAGTGATGGTTGTCGATTAGGGAACCTCCCATAGAGATATTTTATATTCTTAAATACGCAGAAATATTTTGTATTCTTATACACATAGAGATATTTTGTATTTTCATATACAAACAGAGTTTATTTTGTATCCTTTCATACAAATTGAGTATAGTTTATTTTTAAATACATTGAGTTGTTATCTACATGTTTGATAAGCTTTTATTTATACTGTATTATTTACTACTGCTTTATATTGGAATGAGTTGAGTATCCATGAGTTGAGTTGAGATGAAGTATGTGTCTTTCAGTCTAGTTTACGCTTATGTGTTGTTTAAAATTCCCCTCATATGCTCGTACATTCCATATACTGACGCCACTTGGCCTGGATCTTTATTGATGCAGATACAGGTTACCGGGATCAGCATCTAGCGCTTTGTTGATCCAGTTGAGTTCCAAAGTTTATTGGTGAGCCTCCTTGCTTTCATAGGATCCCTTTTTTACTCTTCAATTATGTTGGTCTTGTTAGGATGATCGGGGGTCTTTTCCCGACATCCCTCAAAGTATTAGAGGCTTTATAGATAGATACACAGTAGTTCATGATTCTTGTTCATTTCAATTATTGATGTATGTGACTTGAGTTCCTACTTTGGGTAGTGAATGTTTCTTTATATTTTCTAAGTTAGTTATTTGAGATAAAGCTTTACTATTTAAGTTATCTTATGTTGAGTAAGTCTTCCGCTGAGAGTTAATCTAGGCCAAGGGTTCGCTTTGGGCCAACAATGGTTCTAGAGTGCCAGTCACGTCCAGGGTATAGGCTCGGGGAGTGACCAACTTGCTATCAAAATAAAGAGTTCAAGAGTCCTAGTATGTCTATGAAGTTGTGTAGGTAGAATCCTAGTTATCGTTGTGAAGTGCGCCATATCTATAATTTGGAGGCTGCAACATTTAGGAACTATCTCACTTATTTCATACTCTTTTCATGCGATAGAGTTCATATCTATAAAAGTTCCTTCTATTTCGTGCTTGTGCGTATCTTTCAGATCATGCCTTCGCGAAGAGTTGTTCGATGTCGTCCTGCTAGGATAAATGTTGAACCACAGGATCAATGGGTATAACCAATGCACCCGAAGTGCAACCCCAAGGGGACGTCACTAATGCTGAGTTCCGGGAGGCTATCTGAATGTGGAGTCAACTTGTGACCAACCAAGTTGGGCAACAGAGAGGGGTTCGATAGGATCAAGTTGATACGTCCAGAATCTGTGAGTTCTTAAGGACGAATCCTCCAAACTTTACAGGTTCAAGTGTCACTCAAGATCCAGAGAACATTGTAGAAGAGTTGTAGAAAGTTTTTGAGATTATGCATGTTGCCTATGCTGAACGAGTGGAACAAGATGCATACCAGTTGAAGGGTGTTGCTAAAATATTGTTTGACAAATGGAAGAAGAATAGGGCTTAAGGTGCACCAATTGTGAGCTTGGCTGTGTTTGAGGAGGCCTTCTTGGGGCGTTTCTTTCCTTATGAACTAAGAGAGGCCAAGGTAAGGGAACTCCTCACTTTTAAGCAGAAATCTATGAGTGTGCATAAGTACAACCTTAAGTTCACCCATCTTTCTCGTCATGCTCTGGATATGGTTGCTGACATGAGGTGCAGGATGAGTATGTTTGTTGCTAGGTTGCCTCGTGTGTCAAGTAAGGAGGGCAAGACAACTATGTTGATATGAGATATGGACATTACAAGGTTGATGATCCATGTTCAACAAGTTGAGGAAGATAAGTTGAGATATAGAGAAGAGTTTAGAAACAAGGAGGTTAAGACATCATGGAATTAGTCCTTGCAGCAGAAGAGTAATGCGAACCGGTCTTCTTTCCAATAAAAGCAAATTGGTCCTGCTCCATCATCTACTAGTGCACCTGCACAAACGAACAAATGTGAATTCAATAATCAGAATTCACAAAATTTTAGAGCTAGACCAGCACAGTTGCAAGGTAGTGTGAAACAAAGAGGTAATGGTACTTATGCATATGGTAAGTGTGGTAGAACCCACTCAGGAGTGTGTCGTGATGGCTCTATTGGTTTCTTCAAGTGTGTTCAGAATGGCCACTTCATGAAAGACTGCCCTAAGAACATACAAGGTTATGGTAATAGGGGCAATAAAACCAATCTTCTTCAGTGTCTCCACCTGACAGAGTTGCACCTAGACGAGCTACTTCATGGGTAGGCACATGAGCAAGCCATTTGTATGTTGTCAACAGTCGCAAAGAGCAAGAGAATTCACCAGATGTTGTCACTGGTTTGATCAAACTCTTTACTTTTGATTTATATGGTTTTCTAGATCCAGAAGAGAGTCTATCTTTTGTAACTCCCTGTATTGCGATGAATTTTGATATTCTTCCTGAGAAACTTCTTGTGCAATTCAGTGTTTCTACACTTGTTGGTAAGTATATTCTAGCTGAGAGAGTTTATCATGATTGTACCATTTCCATCAATCACAAGAGCACTATGGCTTACTTAGTTGAGCTGAACATGGTAGATTTTGATATCATTCTAGGTATGGACTAGCTTCATGCCTTTTATGCCTCAGTTGATTGTACAACTCGAGTAGTCAAGTTCCAGTTTCCTAATAAGCCAGTAATAGAGTGGATGAGTAGTTCAGCACTGCCTAAAATTTGTTTTATTTAGTACGTTAAGGCGAGAAAGTTAGTTTCCAAAGTTTGTATCTATCAATTAGTCCGAGTTAATGACTGTAGTGTTGAGACACCTCTTATTCAGTCAGTTCCAGTCCGAGTTAATTTCCAAGGGTTGTGTCTATCACTTAGTTTGAGTTAATGAGTCTAGTGTTGAGACACCTCTTATTCAATCAGTTCCAGTCGTGAATGAGTTTCAGAAGTCTTTCTAGACGATCTTCCTGAGAGTGAAATAGACTTCGGTATAGATATTCTTCCCGATACCCGTCCTATCTCTATTTTGCCTTATAGGATGGCTCTAGCTGAGTTGAAAGAGTTAAAAGAACAATCGAATGACCTTCTTGAGAAAGGCTTTAGATGACCAAGTGTCTGACGTTGGGTTGCTCCGGTCTTATTTGTGAGAAGGAAAGACGGTTCCCTTAGAATGTGTATAGATTACCGTCAATTGAACAAGGTTACCATAAATGATAAGTATACTCTTCCGAGAGTTGATGATATTTTCGATCAACCTCAGGGTACCACTTATTTTTCTAAGATAGACCTCAGATCGGGCTATCATCAGTTGAGAGTAAGAGAAAGTTACATTCCTATGTCAGCTTTCAGTACTCGCTATGGTCATTATTAGTTTCTAGTCATGTCATTCGGTTTGACTAATGCTCCTGCAACATTCATGGACCTTATGAACAAGGTATTTAAGCCTTATCTAGATATGTTTGTTATTGTTTTCATCGTTTATATTATAATCTATTCGAGGAAGGAGGCGGATCATGCTAGTCATCTCAGAGTAGTTCTCCAAACTCTTAAGGATAGAGAGTTGTACGCTAAATTCTCCAAGTGTAACTTTGTGCTTGAATCTATGGCATTCTTAGCTCACTTTGTTTCTGGTGATGGAATTCGAGTTAACACTCAGAAGATAGAAGCACTGCAGACCTGGCCTAGACCCACATCTCCAAATGATATTAGGAGTTTATTAGATTTGGATGTTTATTATAGAAAATTCGTCGAGGGGTTCTCATTTATTTCATCCCCTTTGATATAGTTGAATCATAAGACATTAAAGTTTCAATGGTCAGAAGCTTGTGAGAAGAGCTTTCAGGAATTGAAAACCGGGTCGACTACTGCCCTAATGTTGACCTTACCGGAGGGTACACAAGACTTTGTGGTATATTGTGATGCGTCCAGAGTTGGACTGGGTTGTGTATTGATGTAGAATGGCAAAGTTATAGCTTATTCTTCCAGACAACTTAAGATTCTCGAGAAAAATTACCCAACCCATGATCTAGAGTAGGCTGTTGTAGTGTTCGCTTTGAAGATATGACCTCACTATCTTTATGGTGTTTATGTAGATGTGTTTATCGATTACAAGAGTCTTTAGTATGTATTTAATTAGAAACATCTTAATCTCAGACAGAGGAGGTGGTTGGAGTTACCTAAGGATTATGACATGAGTATCCTCTATCACCCAGGTAAGTCTAATATAGTTGTAGATGCTTTGAGTAGGTTGTACATGGGTAGTACTGCCAATGTTGAGGAAGACAATAAAGAGTTAGCGAAAGATGTGCACAAACTTGCATGATTGGAAGTCTGTTTGTTGGATTCCAATGAGGGTGGAGTAGTGGTGATGAATGGGGTTGAATCATCATTATTGTCTAAAGTGAAAGAGAAACAGGACCAAGACCGTATTTTGCTTGATTTCAAAGAAAATGTTCATAAGCAAAAAGTGATGGCTTTTGAACAAGGGGGAGATGGTGTATTGGGGTATCAAGGTAGGTTATGTGTACCAAGGGTGGATGTACTCTAAGAGAGGATCAAGAAGGAAGCCCATAGCTCCAGATATCCTATCCATCTGGGTTATACAAAGATGTATCGCGACTTGAGAGAAGTCTATTGGTGGAGTAGCATGAAGAAATGTATTGCAAAGTTCGTTGCTAAATGCCCCGACTGTCAACAAGTAAAGGTAGAGCACCAAAGTCCCGATGGTATGGCTCAGAATATAGAGATTCCAGAATGGAAGTGGGAGATGATCAATATGGAATTTATTACTGGTTTGTCGCGGACTCGCAGAAGACATGATTCGATTTGGGTAATTGTAGATCGAATTATTGAATTAGCTCACTTTTTTCTGGTAAAGACTACTTATGAAGCAGAGGATTATACCATGATATACATTCAATATGTAGTCAGACTTCATGGAGTTTCGGTATCCATCATTTCAGATAGAGGTGCACAATTTACTACACAATTTTGGAAGTCTTTCCACAAAGATTTTGGTTCGAAGGTGAACCTTAGTGCTGCTTTTCATCCCCAGACTGATGGTCAGGCAGAGCACAAAATTCAGACTTTAGATGGGTTGCTGAGGGCTTGTGTGATTGATTTCAAAGGTAATTGGAATGATCACTTACCTCTCATAGAGTTTTTTTACAACAATAGTTATCACTCTAACATCTAAATCGCTCTTTATGAAAGAAGATGTGTATCTCCTATTGGATGGCTTGAGGTTGCTAAAGCTGGGTTGATAGAACCAGACTTGGTTCATCAAGCTATGGAGAAAGTTAAAATCATTCAAGAGAGGTTGAAAACAATGTGTAGTCGTCAGAATTCCTCGACTGATGTTAGGAGAAGAGACTTAGAGTTTGAAGTAGATGATTGGGTATACTTGAAGGTTTCACCCATGAAGGGTGTTATGAGAATTGATAAGAAGGGGAAGCTTAGTCCTAGCTATAATGGTCCTTACATGATATCCAAGATGATTTGTAGTGTAGACTTTGAGCTAGAGCTACCACAAGAGTAAGCATAGCCTATTAAGGATAGACTATGTTATGGGGAGATTCCCATTCAAATTTTAGATCGTCAGGTTCGCAAGTTGAGAACCAAGGAGGTAGAATCAGTCAAGGTCTTATGGAGGAATAAGTTTGTTGAGAAAGTTACTTGGGGGGGGGGTGAGGAAAATATGAAGAAGATATACCCGCATCTCTTTGTTTCCAGTAAAACATTCTTTTAATTGATATTCTATGTTGTGATGAATTACATGGTTGTTTGAATTGGGTGTTATAGGTTACACCTTAGTTCTACTTAGAGTAATCTCATTTGAGGATGAATTTTACCATGGGGGAGATATTGTAACATCCCTTCTTGTAAAAGAGCTAAACATAGAAAGAACAAAGTTGGAAAGAGTCAAATTGAAAGTTTTTGCAAGTTATGCTAAATTATGAGTTTTGGTCTACTTCAAATGACCATAACTTTCAGTACAAGATGATTTAGGTGGCCCATAAGATATCAAATGAATGTTCTTCGAATCCATTTTCCAACACCACCAAGTTTGATAATTTTTGTGTTCGGATGAGGGAGATATGATCATATAGAAATCTGCCTGTATAGTTATGGAAAGTTACCCGATTTTAAGAGGAGTATTCTGGTCTTTTCCTTACCCAATCAGAATAAAACAAATTTTGGTAATATCTAGGGGTCTAAACTGATTTGGTTTACTTTTGTAAATTCTAATTAACACTAGGGTTTTGAGAGGAATGCAAGAAGAGGAGAAAAAGAAGAAAAGTCAAGGCATTCGTCGAGTTCTGAAGTTTTGTTGCAGAATTTCTCCAATTATTCGATCCTAAGAGGTATATGAGTTCTTATAGTGTTGGGTTTGTTCAACGACATGTCAATCATGTTATTTTCAGCGAAGTTTCGTTCTTGAAGTTAAAGAGTTTGAGTTCTTGATTAGTGTCTTGCAGTATTGTTTCCATTCTTGAATTAGGGTGGGTTTGATGATTTCTTTAGATAATTGTTGGAGTTTAAGATTTTTTTTTTCAGAATATTCTTGTGTACTTTGGTTGGGAATTCGAATCTAAGTGATTGAGGAAGAAACCATTTGATTCTAGGTGAATTGGGGTTAGAAAACTAGTAAGAAAATTCATTAGAAAAATCAGGACGGGGTTGGTGCGACGCACCAGCAGTGCGCCAGAACATAGGTTCTGTAGTATTACTCCTGGGGTGCTACGCAACTCTGTGAACCCCAACTCCCCTTCTATATTTCCGGGTCTGGCGCCCTGCGCAACTCAGTGTGCTAGGGTCGCCAGGTCCTCTACTCTTTAGTCCTTCTTTTCATATGATATCCCTCAAATCGTACCTATGTTTTCCTATTGAATTCTACACTCAAAGGTATGTCTAAACATCGAGAGATCATCCATATCATGAGGTCATAACCCTTGAATCCATAATTCAAATTCAAGGTAGAGCTAAGAGTCAATTCTTGAGAGTTCTTCCGAGTCATTTTAATAAGTATTCTCCATTGTTTTTCAAATTGTTTTAAGACTTGAGCACTTTAGTTTGAGAAAGTGTAGAGTTGAGTTCATTTCTTTAAATGACATATCAAAATTAAGTATTCCCAAGAGTAAATGTTTTAACATTTTAGATGAGAGGAAACACCGATTTCCAAAAAAGTTTTTGAACAACGTTGAGTACCATCTCTTTTAAGAGAATTATTTTTGAGTAATAATCTCAAACTACAGAAAGAGTTATGTTTTTAAACATAGGAGCTAGTTACATTTTGGGAGTAGTATTGAGCACCGATATCGGGACGAGTTCAGATAACTCAAAGTCCTCAAAAACCATGTAGGCAACGTGGATAGAATGGGTCATACTTTTTTAAATGATTCCTTAATGCTTTTAGCATACACTAGTGGATCCAATTATTAGTAGGTCCTATACCTTGGTAAAGTATAGCATAGTTCTAGCAGCGTGGGCTAGATGTTGTATCATCACATAGCTCATAGTAATGATTGTCGATTAGGTAAACTCCCACAGAGATATTTTGTATTCTTATATACATAGAGATATTTTATATTCTTTTATACACATAGATATTTTGTATCCTTTAATACAAACTGAGTATAGTGTATTTTAAAATACATTGAGTTGTTATCTACATGTTTGAAAAGATTTTCTTTATACTGCATTACTTACTATTGCTTTATATTGAAATGAGTTGAGCATACCTTAGTCGAGTTAAGATGGGGTAAGTGTTTTTTTCTATCAGTTCAAGCTTATGCCTAGTTTATATTTCCCCTCACATGCTCGTACATTCCATGTAGTAACACCATTTGGCCTGTATCTTTTATAATGCAGATACAGGTAACCAGGATCAGCATCCAGTGCTTCATTGATCCGGTTGAGTTCCAGAGTTGATTGGTGAGCCTACTTGCTTCCGGAGGATCCCTTCTTTATTATTCAGTTATGTTAGTCTTGTTAGGATGATCGGGGGTCTTTTCCCGACATCCCTCATAGTAATAGAGTCTTCATAGATAGATAGATAGATAGTAGTTCATGATTCTTGTTCATTTCATTTATTGATGTCTGAGACTTGAATTACCACTTGGGCTAGTGAACATTTCTTTAAATATTATGAGTGAGTTATTTGAGTTAAAGCTTTACTTTTAAAGTTATCTTATGTTGAGTAAGTCTTCCGCTGAGAGTTAAGCCAGCTCAAGGGTTCGCTTGTGGCTAGTAATGGTTCTCGAGTGCCAGCCGCATCCAAGATATAGGCTCAGGGTGTGACAAACATTGTATCAGAGTAGAGAGTTCAATTGTCATAGAGTGTCTATGAAGCCGTGTAGGTAGAGTCCTAGTTATAAGTGTGAAGCGCGCCGCATCTATAATTTGGAGGCTACAAAATTTAGGAACAATCTCACTACTTTCATACTCTTTTTATGTGATAGAGTTCATCTCTATAAGGTTTCCTTCTAATTCGTGTTTTCGCATATCTTTCAGATCATGCCTTTATGACGAGCTTTTCGAGGTCGTCCTGCTCGGAGGAATGTTGAACCACATGATCAAGGGGTACCCAATGCACCTGAAGTGCAACCCCAATGGGAGGTCACTAATGTTGAGTTTCGAGAAGCTATCCGAATGTTTAGTAAAGTTGTGACCAACCAAGTGGGTCAATAAATAGGGGTTCGATAGGATCAGGCTGATAAGTCCAGAATCTGCGAGTTTTAAAGGATGAATCCTTCAAACTTCATCGGTTAAAGTGTCGCTGAAGATCCAGAGAACTTTGTAAAAGAGTTGTA
The DNA here is from genome assembly GCA_036250505.1 of Solanum acaule. NCBI lineage: Eukaryota > Viridiplantae > Streptophyta > Magnoliopsida > Solanales > Solanaceae > Solanum > Solanum acaule. The sequence continues at coordinate 49,640 of JAJOOR010013997.1, read as the reverse complement.
GAATTTTTTTGAGATTATGCAGGTTGGCGATGCTAAACGAGTGGAGCTAGCTACATACCAGTTGAAGGGTGTCGCTACAATCTGGTTTGACCAATGGAAGAAGAATAGAGCTGAAAGTGCACCAATTGTGAGCTGGGCTGTATTTGAGGAGGCCTTCTTAGGACGTTTCTTTCCCTGTGAAATAAGAGAGGCCAAGGCAAGGGAATTCCTCACTCTTCAGTAGGAATCTATGAGTGTGCATGATTACATCCTTAAGTTCACCCAACTATCCCGTGTTGCTCCGGAGATGCTTGCTGACAGGAGGAGGTGCAGGATGAGTTTATTTGTTGCTGGGTTGTCTCGTCTGTTAAGTAAGGAGGACAAGGCAACTATGTTGATAGGAGATATGGACATAGCAAGGCTAATGATCCATATTGAATAGGTTTAGGAAGATAAGCTAAAGATAGAGAAGTGTTTTGAAAGAAGAAGGCTAAGACATCAGGGAATGAGTCCGGCCAGAAGAAGAGTAATGCAAACCAGTCTTCTTTCCAACCAAAACAAGAGGGTCCTGCTCCATCATCTGCTAGTGCACCCGCACCAATGAACAGAGGTGAGTTCAAGAATCATAATTCGCCGAATTTCAGAGCTAGACCTGCATAGTAGCAAGGTAGTGTGGCAGAAAGAAGAAATGGTACTTATGCATGTGCTAAGTATGGTAGGACCCACTAATTAGTGTCTCGTGATGGCTCCATTATTTTCTTCAAGTGTGGTCAGAATGGTCACTTCATGAATGAGTGCCCTAAGAACAGGCAAGGTAATGGTAATAGGGGCAATAGAGCCCAATCTTCTTTAGTGGCTCCACCAGTCAGAATTGCACCTAGAAGAGCTACTTTAGGGGGAGGCGGAGGATCAAACCATCTGTATGCTATCAACAGTCACCAAGAGCAAGAGAATTTGCCAGATATTGTCCCTGGTATGATCAAAGTCTTTACTTTTGATGTATATACTCTGCTAGATCTAGGAGAGAGTCTATTTTTTGTGACTCCGTATATTGCGATGAATTTTGATATTCTTCTTGAGAAACTTCTTGAGGCATTCCGTGTTTGTACACCTGTTGGTGAGTCTATTCTAGCTGAGAGAGTTTATCATGATTGTAACATTTCCATCAATCAGAAGAGCGCCATGGCTGACTTAGTCGAGTTAGACATGGTAGATTTTGATGTCATTCTAGGTATGGATTGGCTTCATTCCTGTTCTGCCTCAGTTGATTGTAGAACTTGAGTAGTCAAGTTTGTGTTTCCTAATGCGCCAGTAATAGAGTGGAGGAGTAGTTCATCAATGCCTAAGGGTCATTTTATTTCGTACCTTAAGATAAGAAAGTTAGTTTCCAAGGGTTGTGTCTATCACTTAGTCTGAGTTAATGACTCTAGTGTTGAGAAACCTCCTATTTAGTCACTTCCAGTCGTGAGATGATCTTCCTGGAGTCCCTCTTGAGAGAGAAATAGACGTCAGTATAGATATTTTTCCTGATACGCGTCCTATCTCTATTCCACCTTATAGGAAGGCTCTAGCAGAGTTGAAAAAGTTAAAAGACCAGTTGTCTCACCTTAGGGCGCTCCGGTCTTATTTCTGTGGAAGAAAGATGGTTCCCTTAGAATTTCTATAGATTACCTTCTGTTGAACAAAGTTACCATAAAGAATAAGTATCCTCTTCCGAGAATATAATTTTTTCGATCAACTTCAAGGTGCCAGTTGTTTTTCTAAGATAGAGCTCAGATCTTGCTATCTTCAATTGAGATTAAGAGAAAGTGACATTCCTAAGATAGCTTTCAGGACCCGTTATGTTCATTATGAGTTTCTGGTCATGTAATTCTATTTGACTAATGCTCCTGAAGATTCATGGACCTTATGAACATAGTATTTAAGCCTTATCTAGATATGTTTGTTATTGTTTTCATCAATTATATTCTAATCTATTCAAGAAATTAGGAGGATCATGCTAGACATCTCAGAGTAGTTCTCCAAACTCTCAAGGATAGAGAGTTGTATGCTGAATTCTCTAAGTGTAAGATTTTGCTAGAGTCTGTGGCATTCTGAGGCCACATTGTTTCTGGTGATGGAATTTGGGTTGACACTCAGAAGATAGAAGCAGTGGAAAACTGGCCTGGAACAAAATCTCCAACTGATATTAGGAGTTTCTTGGAGCTGGTTGGATAATATAGAAGGTTTGTCGAGGGGTTCTCATCTATTGCATCCCCTTTGACAAAATTGACTCAAAAGACAGTAAAATTTCAATGGTTAGAAGCTTGTGAGACGAGCTTTCAGGAATTGAAAACTAGGTTGACTACTGCCCAGTGTTGACCTTACAGTTGGGTATACAAGGCCTGTGGTATATTGTGATGCATCCAGAGTTGGACTGGATTGCGTATAGATGCACAATGGCAAAGTAATAGCTTATGCCTCCTAACAATTTAAGATTCACGAGAAAAATTACCCAACAAATAATCTAGAGTTGGATGTTGTGGCGTTCACTTTGAAGATATGGCATTACTATCTTTATGGTGTTCATGTAGATGTGTTCGATGATTACAAGAGTCTTCAGTATGTATTTAGTCGAAAATAGCTTAATCTCAGACATATGATGTGGTTGGAGTTACTCAAGGATTACAACATGAGTATCCTCTATCACCCAGGTAATGCTAACATAGCTGTTAATGCTTTGAGAAGGTTGTCTATGAGAAGCAATGCTCATGTTGAGGAAGACAAGAATGAGTTAGCGAAAGATGTGCACAGACTTGCATGATTGGTAGTCTGTTTGTTGGATTCCAATTAATGTGGGCTTGTGGTGATAAATGGGGCAGAATCATCATTAGTGTCTGAAGTGACAGAGACACAAGATCAAGATCCTAATTTGCTTGATCTGAAGGCGAATGTTCATTAGCAGAAAGTGATGGCTTTCGAAAAAGGGCGAGATCGTGTATTGAGGTATCAAGGTAGGTTGCGTGTAAAAAGAGTGGATGAACTCCAAGAGAGGATCATGGAGGAAGCCCATAGCTCAAGATATCCTATCCATCCGGGTTTCACAAAGATGTATCGCGACTTGAGAGAAGTCTATTGGTGGAGTAGCATGAAGAAATGTATTGCAGAGTTCGTTTCTAAATGACTGAATTGTCAACAAGTAAAGGTAGACCACCAAATGCCTGATGGTCTGGCTCAGAATATAGAGATTGTAGAATGGAAGTGGGAGATGATCGATATAGACTTTATTACTAGTTTGCCACGATCTCGCAGGCAACATGATTTGATTTAGGTTATTGTAGAGTACTTATTCTAGTAAAGACTTCTTATTCAGCAGAGAATTATGCCAAGTTATACATTGAAGAGGTAGTTAGACTTTATGGAGTTCTGGTGTCCATAATTTCAGATAGAGGTGCACAATTTTGGAAGTCTTTCCTGAAAGTTTTGGGTTCGAAGGTGAAACTTAGTACTGCTTTTCAATCCCAAAGTGATGGTCAAGCAGAGTGCATAATTCAAACTTTAGAAGATATGTTGAGGGCTTGTGTGATTAATTTCAAAGGTAATTGGGATGATCACTTACCTCTTATAGAGTTTTCTTACAATAATAGTTATCACTCTAACATCCAGATGGCTCCTTATACGGCTTTTTATGGGAGAAGATGTATATCTCCTATTGGATGGTTTGAGGTTGGTGAAGTTGGGTTGATAGGGCCACACTTGGTTCATCAAGGTATGGAGAAAGTTAAAATTATTCAAGAAGGGTTGAAAACAACGCAGAGTTGTTAGAAATCCTATAGTGATGTTAGTAGAAGAGACATAGAGTTTGAAGTAGATTATGTGGTATACTTAAAGGTTTCACCCATGAATAGTGTTATCAGAGTGTGTAAGAAGGGGAAGCTTAGTCCCTCGTATATTGGTCCTTATATGCTATGTTGGGGTATTAGATGTTACACCTTAGTTCTACTTAGAGTAATCTCATTCGAGGACGAATGTTCCCAAGGGGTTGATATTGTAACATCTCATCTTAGAAAAGAGCTAAACATAAAGAACAAAGTTGGAAAGAGTCAAATTGAAAGTTTTGGCAAATTATGCTAAGTTATGAGTTTGGGTTAACTTCAAAAGATCATAACTTTCAGTACAAGATGAGTTAGGTGGTCCATAAGATATCAAATGAAAGGTTTTGGAATCCTCTTTCCAACTCCACCGAGTTTGCTAATTTTCATGTTCGGATGACGGAGATATGATCATTTAAAAATATGTCTGTACAGTTAAGGAAAGTTACCTAGATTTTAGAGGGGTATTCTAGTCTTTTTCTTATCCAATCAGATTCAAACGAATTTTAGTAATATCTCGGGGTCTAAACTGATTTGGTTCAGTTTTGCAGATCCTAACTTACACTAGGGTTCTGAGAGGAGTTCAAGAAGAGGAGAAAAAGGAGAGAAGTCAAGGTGTTCGTCGAGTTCTTGAAATTTTGTTGCGGAATTTTGCCAAGGATTTGATACTAAGATGTGTGTGAGTTCTCGTAGTCTTGGGTTCATTTACCCACACGCTAATCATGATATTTTCAGTGAAGTTTCATTCTTGAAGTTGAAGAGTTTGAGTTTTTGATTAGTTCTCTTGGGGCACTACACCACTCAGTGCACCACAACTCCCCTTTTGTAGTTCAGAGTTTGGTGCCACTCAGTGCACCCCAACTCCCCTTCTGTAGTTTTCCAATTGATTTTTACACTCTAAGGTACGTCAAAACATCGAGAGGCTATCCATAACATGAGGTTATAACCCTTGAATCCATAATTCAAATTCAAGGTAGAACTAAGAGTCGAGGCTTGAGAGTTCTTCCGAGTAATTTTAATAAGTATTCAACATTGTTTTAAGACTTGATCACTTTAGTTTGAGATAGAGTTGAGTTGAGTTGATTTCTTTAAATAAAATATGGGAACTGAGTATTCTCAAAAGTGTAAGTGTTTTAACATTTAAGATGAGAGGAAAAACCGATTTCCAAAACAGTTTTTGGACAACTTTTAGTACCATCTCTTTTAAGTGAAATATTTTTGAGTAATAATCTCAAACCACAGAAAGAGATGTTTTTAAACATATAAGCTAGTTACATTTTGGGAGTAGTATTGTGCATCGATATCGGGACGAGTTCAGATAACTCAAAGTCTTTATGAACTATGTAGCCAACGTGGGTAGAAAGGGTCATACTTTTTAGATGATTCCTTAATGCTTTTAGAATAGACTAATGGATCCACTTCGTAGTAGGTCCTATACTCAGAAAAAGTATAAGATAGTCTTGGCAGCGTGGGCAAGATATTTTATCATTACATAGCTCATAGTGATGGCTATCGGTTAGAGAAACTCCCACGGAGATATATTGTATTCTTATATACACAGAGATATTTTGTATTATTATATACCTAGAGATATTTTGTATTTTCATATACAAACAAAGTTTATTTCGTATCCTTGCATACAAACTAAGTATAGTGTATTTTTAAATACATTGAGTTGTTATCTACATGTTTGAAAAGCTTTTCTTTATCCTGCATTCTTTAGTACAACTTTATATTGAAATGAGTTGAGTATCCATGAGTCGAGTTGAGATGAGGTAAGTGTTTCTTTCAGTTCCAGTTGAAGCTTATGTCTTTTTTAGATTTCCCCTCATATGTTCATACATTCCATACTGACGCCATTTGACCTGCATCTTTTATGATGTAGATACAAGTAACTAGGATCAACATCCAGCGCTTCATTGATCCAATTGATTTCCACAATTGATTGATGAGCCTCCTTGCTTCTGGAGGATCCCTTCTTCAGTTTTTAGTTATGTTAGTCCTGTTATGATGATCGGGGGTCTTGTCTCGACATCCATCATAGTATTAGAGGCTTCATAGATAGATAGATAGTAGTTCTTAAGTATTGTTCATTTCAGTTATTGATGTTTGAGACTTGAGGTGCCACTTTGGCTAGTGAATGTTTCTTTAAATATTATGAGTTAGTTATTTAAGTTAAAGCTTTACTTTTAAAGTTATCTTATGTTGAGTAAATCTTTTGCTGAGTGTTAAGGCAGACCAAGGGTTCGCTTAGGGCCAACAATGGTTCTCGAGTGCCATTCGCGTCCAAGGTGTAGGCTCAGGGAATGACAAAATGAATCACCAGCAACTGAAAAATCATCCATGAAAACCTCCATCGAGTCTTCCACCATGTCTGCGAAAATGGACATCATACATCGTTGGAAAGTTGCCGGAGCATTGCATAACCCAAAAGGCATCATTTTGAAAGCAAAAGTCCCATATGGACATGTAAAAGTGGTTTTCTCTTGATCCTCTAGTGTAATGGAAATCTGGTTGTACCCGAAATAGCCATCTAGAAAGTAGTACCATCCACGCCCCGCTATCCTATCAATCATTTTGTCTAAAAATGGCATTGGAAAATGATCTTTCTCGGTCCATACATTGAGCTTCCGGTAGTCCATGCATACTCTCCAACCGATCAACGGCCTCATAGGTACAAGTTCTCCCTTTTCATTTGCAACCATTGTGATGCCTCCCTTCTTCGATACACATTGTACGGGACTTACCCATTTAATATCTGCAATAGGATATACCACCGCTGCATCTAGCCATTTAATTATTTCTTTCTTTACCACTTCTTCAATAGGAGGATTTAGCCTTCTTTGATGCTCAACACTTGGTTTGCATTCACTATCCAATTTGATTTTATGAGTGCAAATCCCAGGGAGGGGGAATCTCTACAATATCAATAATTATCCATCCGATGGCCTTAATATACCGTTTTAACACTTCAACAAGCAATTTCAGTTGCCAATCAAGCAAGTCTTCTACAATGATGACGGGCAAGGTATAGTTCGCTCCTAGAAATACATACCAAATATGAGAAGGTAGCACTTTCAATTCAAGCTTTGGGGGTTCTTCCGTGGATGGTTTCGCGAGAGGGATTCTCAAACTTTTAGATCAATATCATGCTTGAATGGATTATTATAATGAGTACCTAATCTCGATAAAGCAACCACAACTTCATCATACCTTTGGGCTTGATCTTCTTTATAATTGGGAAGGACAACAACAATGGGTTCATTTATACACATCATTTCACTCACACTTTCCACTGTTTCGTAAATCACATCAATTGTTGAGACCACATGAATAACACTAGGTTGCTTCATCGATTTGCACACATTAAAAGTAACCTCCTCATCATTTACTCAGAACTTTAACTCGCCACTTTCAACATACACAAAGCTCTTTCAATTGCAAAACACAGTCTACCAAAAATAATTGGTATTTCGGCATCAATTTCACAATCCAAAATGACTAAGTCGGCTCGAAATATGAACTGGTCCACTTTCACCAAAATATCATAAAGTATGCCAATGGGATGTTTGATAGAATAATCAGCCATAAGGAGCCGCATTGTTATCGACTTAGGTACCCCCAATCCAAGTTGTTTGTAAAGGGCAGATGGCATCAAGTTAATACTAGCCCCCAAATCGCATAATACTTTGGCAAATTGTAGCATTCAAATAGTACATGGTATAGTAAATGCCCCTGGATCAGTTTTCTTTAAACCATATTTCTAGTCATGTTGGCACTACAACTGTGATACACTTCAACTGTTTCAAAATCCATGCTCCTTTTTATACTGACCAACTTTTTCATAAACTTGGCATTTCAAACAATGCTTCCACCAGAGGCAGATTTATCGACAAGGTCTTAAACATGGAGAGAAACTTCTTGAAGTTTTCATCTTTATCCCGTTTCTGAGTCTTTGAGGAAATGGTGGATTTAGTTTGAGCAATACTTTTACCGGCTTTTGATGGGAAACAACTTCTTTTTTGGTGCTTTGCTTTGGAATTTCTTCAACCTCCTCGGGTATGTTGTCCTCTGATACTTGGTGGAACTCCTCAACATCAATGGGGTCTTTCACTTTTGTACTTGGGTTTTCCTCATCATTCACCTTCACATCACCACCTACTACTTTCCCACACCTAGTTAATACTACTAAGCATTTGTTCTATCATCCTTTGAGTTCACCATATCATCATTTGCACCCCTTTCTAATGGCTTAGAATCTAATTGAACAGAAAGTTGATTCATTTGATATTCAAGTTGCTTGATGGTGTCCGAGTGGGAATTCACTTTATTGTCAAGGATGAGAAGTCGTCTCTCATTTCTTTCAACATTTCATCTTATCCTTCAACCTTATTCAACATGCGGGACAACAAATCATCCACCCAACAACTACCGACACTGTCTCAAAACCTTGGACTATCGCCCATGCATCATGGTCGGCCAAATCATGATTATAACTATAACATTCCAAAGATTTCTAAGTTAAGACTCGAATCATTCTTCATTTACTTGTATGGTCATATCAGGTTATTCTTAAATTGCCCATACGTATAAAGGTAAATTCTTTAGTGTGAAAATAAATTAGGATATCAATTAAGGTCACTAGAAACTCCTAGCACAAAGTTGAGTTGAAAGTTTCCTTACCGATTAAGTTTTGACATAGAATTTTACTTAGGTCAACTTCGAACGACCATATCTCTTAGAATATAAAGAGTTACGTGGCCCGTACCCTATCAAATTAAATTTATTTGAATCTTCTTTCCAACGCCACCAATTTCACGTCAATCCAATTTTTGAGTAAAATGTTATGACCATTTTAGTAACTTGTGTAGTGCAGTTCCGGTTTAGTCGCGGGAAAATTCTAAATAAGGTAATTTTCTTCTCCTTATACCACTAGGAAAACCTTAAAAACGTATTTCATAACTTCTATAAAGCCATAAACAATCATATTTCAATCTTTTAATCCAGCATTTTCTTCTCTCTCAAACCCTAAGGCAAAACCCTAACGAAAAATCAAAGTAGAAGACTCCATTCAAGATTCATTCCATCTTTTTCAAGATTCTTCTTCAAGGTAAGTTTTTATCCAAGAATACCATTCTTTCCAACTCTAATACCTCCATACAATTATGAATCACTAATGAAAATAATAATCTTGGCCATAGAGATTTCAACAAACCAATTCAAGAATCTCAAGAAAGATTTTCTTGATTGTTCTCCTTCACGCTAGGGTTTCAAGGCATCTAATCAAGTTCTTCTTCAAGATTCTTCAAGAAACCATTTCTTCCAGGTATGTAAGTCTATCATAATGTTAGACTAGTTCGTCCTCGCGCCATACATCTACTTTCAAATCAGTAAAAGAGAAATATAGGATTATACCCCTTGATTTGAGTATTCTTGAGATGAGTTGATTTTGTGTTCTTGACTTCCTGTTTCTTTTTGAAATTCTATTCCTTATTATTGAATAACTATATGTTATGCATTAAGATTCTTGAGCTGATTCATTCTTTTCTATATTTTAACATGAACCCTATGAATTGGGTATTTCTTAGATGAGTAGTATCGTTGAGTTCTGAGGTCTTGAGTTTTGAGTACGGAGTTTCCATATTGCTATTAAAATCCCTGAGTTGAGTTGTTCATGTCCATAATTCTGTATGAACCCTATGAATTGAGTTATGAATTTTGAGAAGCTCTTTAAAGACAACACTTAAATTTTAAACTAAGTTTTAAGGATGTAAAGATGAGTTTTTAGAAAGAGTTTCTAAAACATGATTAGTATGACAATTGAGTATGCGATCAATATATAAGCAGTATGGTATCTAGATATACCATCAATGTTTATGCAATATGACTTCTCGAGTCATCAATGATCATATTATAATATGATTTTAAGGGGACTATGTATTCCCAGAGGCATCAATTTTTACATTGATAAAAGAGAAACTGAGATTTCTAAATGAGTTATGAGTTCAAAAGTTATTTCAAGAGAAGTTACCTCTTTTAAGAGGGTAGTTTAGGCAATGATCTCAAATCAGAGGAAGATTTATGTCTTTTAAGCATATGAGCATGAGTATATATTATTGGGAGTAGTATTGAGCACTGATATGGGGGAGAGTTCAGACAACTCACAACCCCCATAAACCCTGTATGCAAACATGGGTAGAGGGTCATACTTTTTTAGATGATTTCTTATTTCTTTTAAGCATAGCTTAGTGGATCCACTTAGTTGAGGTGTCCTATATCCTGGCAAGGTATAGGACAGTTCTGGCAGTGTATGCAAGACAATGTATCATCATGTAGCTCTTAGTGATTGTTGTTGGTTAGAGAATCTCCTAATAGAGTTAAAGTATATTTTTATATATCACTTATTATGTTGAGTTCAAAGATAAGAAAATATTTTGTAAGATTGTAAATGATTTTACTCCTTTATTTCTTTACATTAAGTTTGAGTTCATTGTTATTTATTGAAATCCTTTCTTTCAGTTATTTGTTATTCAACTATATTACATGCTCGTACATTCAATGTACTGGTGTCATTTGACCAACATCTTTTACTGATGCATATAAAGGTTCTTAGGATCCTCAACAAGAGTCTATTAAGATTACTTCATCCGCTAGTCTGCTTATGAGTGAGACCTCATTGAGTTCTGAGTGCTCCATTTTTATGAGTTGTTAGTAGTAGTTCTTTTGAGGAGTCGTGGATCTTATTCTGATAGTTTTGGAGAGTTTAAGTTTTGAGATGTTTTATTTAAACTTATGATTCATACTTAGTATATTCTACAAAGTTTTGAGATTTAATTAAGCTGTTTTTAAATATTTCTTTCAATTTGATGTTTATGTATGATTGAGTTAGTCTTTCGCTTGTAGTCAGCTAGAATGAGGGCTCTATTGGGGACCAGCAATGGTTCTCAAGTGCCGGCCACGTCCAGGGTGTAGACTCGAGTCATGACAATAACTTCTCCGTTCATTCTCACCAAGTGTGTTCCAACCTTGATTCCTACCCGTCTCCAAAGAGCCTAGGTAAGAACCCTCCTCTAAACTTGACACCTTTTTAACCACATTGTTTTCAGACACACTCCCCATGACTTGTTCGTTTCACAATACCCTTTAGGACAACATCTTTGCTATGTTTTCATATTCTTCTTGGGCTTTTTCTACTTGCTCTTTGGACATTTCAAAATTCAAAGGAGATACTTGATCTTCTTCAGTGTACCAAGCTCGATGGATTCGTTTCATTTCATCAAGAGGAGATGACGCTATAGGGAATGGTTGCTGCATGATCCCCCCTTGAACAAGTTGGTCAGCCACCCCTTTGTTGACTAAATCGAGGCTCCTATAGTAATATTGTAGCAACACGTTGCTTGGGAGCCCATGAGTTGGACACTTGAGCAGCAATTTCCGAAACCTTAGCCATGTTTCGTGAAGAGGTTCCCTATCTATTTGCTTAAAATTCTGAATATGATCCCTCAACTTCACTATCTTCGAGGGAGGGAAAAAGTTCACATAGAATGTCTCGGTGAGCTCCTACTCCGAAGAGATTGATTCTCTAGGTAACTCAGTCAACCACTTCGTTGCCTCCCCCATTAGAGAAAAGGGAAACAATCGAAGTTAGATCCACTATGGTGTGATGTTCTCAAAAGAAAACAGACTACACATGTCCACAAAGTTCCAGATGTGCTCATGGGGATCCTTATGAGCCAGACCACAAAAAAACCCTTCAATTGCAACAACTGCAACATCGTGCTAATCACATAACAACCCATATTTTACATACTCGGAGGTATACTGATAGCACCCACGTTAGCTTCATGTACATCGGGAAAGTTACTGATGTTATCATGGTGTCCAAGTTGGCTGATGTTACTCACGTTAGCACTCTTTTCTCTCCCTGTTCAAGAGCAACAAACAACAAACAAAGGAAAATTGGTTCGACTACAACACAATAAGATCACAACCAAACTTTAATAAGAGAATTCTAAACACCACTCCCCGGCAATGGCACCATTCTTGATAATGCTCAATTACACTTCATCCAATACTAAGTGTAGGTGATCGTAATCTAGTGTAAACCCAACAAAGAGTTGGGGTCGATCCCACATGGAGTGATACAAAAATGGAATTGAATTAAGAAGTAAAGGGTGCGTTCTAATCGGTCATAGAAGTAGAAATTATCGAAACAAAGTTGAGTAAATTTTAATGTTCGACAACAAGTGTCAAATGGGAGGATTAGGTTTGTCAAGTAACAACTAAAACAACAACAAAAACAGGAGAGTAATCAAGTAGAGAGAGATTCTTGGGGATGTGATCGATTAGTTGCCAATTTCCTATATGGGTGATTACCATTTACTGAAATTCACCGAGTCTTAGTGGGTAGGCTAGACTATAGGTGCAATAGCCATCTATCGATCAACCATTACGATTCAGGCGAGTTCTCTCGAACCTCGACAAGCAAAACAATGTAAACAGCCCAAAACCTCAATTTATCTGCTCTCTCTCGAGCTAGATTGGTAGGATCGAATCCAGATTCACTCTCTCGAGCTGAATCAATAATGCCCCGATCGCTACAAATGTTAATTGATAACTTTAACTCCAAACCTCTTTCTCAAGCAAGCATAGAACACCAGACTGGAATTGCAAGTTCCACTACAATTTATTATTTAAGCCTTAGTTACCAATTGAACTCACTTCAAAACAGTGACAAAATTAGCAATTACTAACACCCATATGCTAATTTAGACAATTAAGCACATAGTCACACCGCGAACAATGGGGGCTTTAGCCACACATTATAAAAAGTAAGAAGATATTGCCAATAATATTCTCTAATAGGTGGTTGGGTAATGAATTCCAAATCTTTACAATGCTTCCAATCAACTAAAAATCAAGAACCCACTAAAAATCTCTACTACAAAAACTCTAAGAATAACAAGATCAATATTTCAGTGCTTTAGTTCAAAAACCCAAGATAAGGATGTGCAGAAACACCTCTTTTTCTTTTCAAAATTCAATTTATACACTCCAAGATTTTTGCCTTTAAGATCATTCGGCGGAATAAGTCAAGCGTTGCTGACCAGGTCAGAGACACGCCCATTGCTCCTGTCTATCGTCTTTTTGGCCCGAGTCTTCACTCTCTCTGTGTTGTGACTTTAGGCGATCGAAGTTAGGTTCGCTGGCATAGTTAGCGATGCGCTAACTTTCCCTTCTTATTGCCATTTTTTACCTGCATTTTCCTAATTGCTCTGTATATTTAGGCGGGCCGATACTCCTTCACTGATCAATTCAGCAAACCCCTGAAGAATACACTCAACCACTAAATTGCCTTTGTCCAATGGCTGGCACACTGTACATAATTTTAGGCGACCTAGAGGACCACTCGGCGGTTTGCTGAGTGGTCTTGGCGTTCACCAGCATTGCGCCTCTTCAACTTCTTTATCTTTTTCACTTCTTCTTGCCCAGTAATGTCCTTGCTTTGCTCTTTTTCCCTTATTAATGTAAATCAACATTTTAATATCAGTTTAGAGCATAACTTAGGTATTGAGGACAATAAAACTATGAAAACAAAACCCTAAATGAATCAAAATCTTAGACTCATCAAAAGAAAGGGTTAATAATGTACACACTCTAATACCGAGAGGAGACCAGTGATATTCAACAAATAGGGCTGACAAACGTTTAGGAGTTCTTAACTTGCTAAGAATGTATGCCATGCATCAAACAACCATTATCTTTGTGAAATCGAAATTGCATTTCGATATCATGGGGAACACAATCCACGTCTCTTCTATTTTATAATCAAAATTTTGAGACTACCGTTTGTTAATTTTACTTCTAGATTCTAGTTACATTTTGTTACTTGAACACTAAATTAAATCTAATATTTAATTTACGCGTTCTTACTTCTGGAAATATCAACTATAATCGAATATAACAGCTATATGATTTATTTCGTCTGCATTCCTTGTGGGATCTACCTAAACTCTTGTTGAGTTATGTAATTGACTTAGAGCGTTTTATACTTCATAACTAAAGTGTAAGTTTAAAAATATCAGTGGCTCGCTTTCATGAGGTTTGCAATAGCGAGTTCTGGTTCGCTTTCACAAAGGGTCAATTTCCTTTGACCTTCGCAATCGCGAAAGACCTATTCAGGATCACGACCTTCAGGAAATTGAAGGAAAAATAATTTTAAAGATTCGTATTTGCGAACTAATGCTCTGTTGCCACATCAACAAGTAGTTTTGACCTGCTATTTTTGGAGCTTAAGCCCCATTTTCAATTTTTTAGCTTGGAAAATCCTTGGAGGCAATTTGTGAAAGGATTTCTTATGCTAAATTATTTGGGTAAATATTTTATGACCCTCAAACATTATTTTCCTTTGATTATTCATGGATTTTAACATCAAAATTTGGGATTTTGTTTGGCAAATGAAAAAGTTTTTCAATAACTCAAGTTCTAAACTAAAATGGAGATTGTGAACTGGTTTTAAGTCCTTTTTCGAAATGATTTTCACCAATAGGTTCCGAATGTCTTGAGTAATGATTTCACATAAAGAAATATGGATTCAAACTTCATTTTCGGAAATGGCTTTTGTAGATTGACCCATTTTTCAATGTATATGAATTGGAAATTGTTATTTCCAAATGTTTATTGTGAATACTTTATTGATATAGACTGTGTGTCTTTGGACATTAGTCGTAAGGGGAATAACAATTCTTTGAGTGATTAGTTGATTGATTTAAGGCAAGTGATCTCCTAAGCTTTGCAATTTAGTAGAATTCATGTATTCCCTTCATTGTTTGTGTGTTGGGAGTAATGGTAATGAGGTGAAGGGTTAATTGTCCACTTGGTAAAACTTAATGAATAAAAAGGGGTTGAAATAATAAGGTTATGTGTTGAATGTAATGCTTGTGAATTGCCTTGTTATGACCCCTATTTGATTGATTGATGAAAAGCTTGATAACGTGAATGTGGACTTAAATTTCTTAAATTTTTGTCTCTTCCTTATGGTGTGAACTTGCTTATGTGCATTGATTATTGCACACTCTGATGACCCATGTGAGGGTTATGATGTCGAGGTCATTTTTGATAAGTGTAATGATGCTAAAGTCATTTATGGTAAGTGTTATAATGTCAAGGTAATTTTTGACAAGTGTTATGATGCCGATGTAATTTATGGCAAGTGTTGTGATGCCACGTCATTTTCAACTAGTGAATTAAAATAAAGCCGATGGAAAATAGTTCCGACTAGTTAATTAATATAAAGCCGATGGGAAATGGTTCGGGCTAGTGAATTGATATAAGCTAATGACAAATGGTGCCAACTAGCAAATTGATATAAAGACAATGAGAAATGGTTTCGGCTAGTGATATTGTGCCGATGGGAAATGGTTCTGATGAGAAACTGATAATTTTTATTTGATGCATTTTGATGCTTATGTTTAACTTACTTAATAATTGTTCTTGATAAAATTGTTATGTGTGATTGATCTATTTGACATTGAGATTAACTTACTTGATGCGTTTTGGTTGTTAGGTTGCAACTATTAGACTTTGACTGTTGAGCCTTGTGAGCCGTGTAATTTAGAACCGTTAGGTTGGGCTGATTTTTGTGTAGGTGTTAGTTTGAGGAAGTTCATTTGGGATTAAATGAGTATTTGTTTAGTTGTTGTATTTGTTCTTTTTATTAGATTATTTGTTGGGTACAATGTTGTTGGTACTCACTCCTTGCTTTATACTTATGTAGGTTCTAAGTCTGGTGCTGTGTGATTGTTCTTCTTCTCCTACTTTCCAAGGCTTGTCTAAGGACTATTGAAAGGTAGTTGCTTGTCATCCCGGTGGGCCCTCTTTTCCTTTATGTTATGCTTTGTTCTATTTGAGATACAATGACATTGAGACTGTGTACTTATTTCTTTTCCGCATTTTTGTATTAGAGACTTGTACACGTGACAATCAGATTTTTGGGTGTTAATAGAGTGATTAAGTCTTTTCAATTTTCTTTCGCTTCATTGGGTTGAGGCTGACTTGTCTTGGTGGAAATAGACTAGTGTCATCACGTCGATTATTTGATCATGACAATACCCAACATTCAACAAATAAGCAAATCAGCCCTGCCACTAATTTTAAACATTTTGAGTTCTCAGGTGAATGGTGTTGTCTCACATAGTAGTGGGGATCAATCTTTAGGACCTAAAGAGGATGATATGCTGATTATTTAAATTTTATATTGTCTCAATATTTCATATATACATGTAAATTAGTAGGTCACTGCCTATTAACTTATCTAAGGTAACTTTTGCAAAAACCACATGAGATTAATTGATCTTAATAGATATTTACATCAATTCACACTTGACGTTTCATCTTAGTGTGGTTGCTTGGAATTATGAAATAAAAATAATTATTGACTTTCATGTTGATTAAAACTTTTCCGTGAAAATTGAGTGATATTTGATAGTTGCTATTCAGTAATGAAATAAGAATTTGTTCCATTCCCTTTCACGATAAGAAAAGTCATATCCTTTTATTTAATATTCAAGGACAAAATAAATAAATATCCACTAGAGTATTTTTATATGGAAAGATTAATAATGTCCAATAAAGGAGTATTTTTCACAACTTTACTATAAATAAGCTACAGCTAAATTAAAAATTGAATTGACCATAATGGAGAAAATGAGTCAGTAGTAGCTTGTCATTGTAGTAGAATTATTTGAATTATTGATTTTCGCTATTCATGAAAAATTCATTGTGATAATTCTTTCTACCAAATTTTGTTGGTAATTAAGTTGAGTTCAAAACTTATAACTATATGTTCTTACTTTCTAATGGATCTACTGAATTTTTTTGATTCTATTATTCTGATATAAGTAAATCTGATATAATTAGAAACACTAAAATGTACAATGATATATGTTTCAAGCACACCTCATCCAATTGTAGGTGTTCAACGATCGTGAATCAGTATAAAACCCAACTAAATGAGTTGGGGTGGAATCCCACAGGGAGCGGCACGTGTTTGATAGTCAATTGGGAAGTACGAACATGATCAAATCAGTCATAGGAATAAACATTATCGAATAAAAATATCATTCATATAGGGGGCCGACACGAATGTCAAATAAGTGAGTTTTGGTTTGAAATTGTCAACTACAAACAGTGGTGAACAACATGAAATAACAATAATGAAACGGGTTCTTGGGATGTGATTTGATTTTAGGCTAATATAGGCAAGTGGGTAATTGCAACTATTAGAAAATAGCTAGATATTAGTGAGTAAGCAAGGCTATAGAGGAGATAAAATTTCTTTCAAACAATTTATCCTGAATCAAGTTGATTTCTCTCGAAAATCAACAACCAAGCAAAATACGAACAGCCCACACCTTAGTCCATTCACTCTCTTGAGCTAAATGTGTGGGATTGGGTTTAGGATTCACTCTCTCGAGTTGAACCCAGGTCAACCCAATACCCACAAACCATCAATCAATAAGTTTTGTTTTAAAACCTATCTCTCGAGAAAGCCAAAACACAAGGGTAGAACTGCATTTGCAACTACAATTCTTAAATTAAACCACAATTAGTGATTGAACTCACTTCTAAACAGCATTTAAACTAACAATTAGCAATACCCATAAACTAAATCAGCCCATAATCACATAATCACACCCCAAGAATTGAGATTTTAGCTAGACATTATAAAAAGATAAAAATCGTTACCAAATTGAGTTTCCATCAACTGGATAAGATTGATTTCGTCTTTCCAATGTTCCAATTCGAAGAATCTCAAAGACCCACTTCCAATTTCTCAAAAGTGAAAACCTTCAATTCTTCAAGGCTAAAGAAAACTAGAGAAAACATGTATCACCAGTTCAAAACATAATAATTGACTAAGATATTATGATATTAGATACTAAACTAAATGTTCAAAAATGTGTTGCAAAGATTCACTCTATGAATTAAGTCGGGCTCGCCGAACCACTCGGCGAGCTGCCCTTTGGTCATTTCCATCGCCCTTTTGCCTTGGCATTCAACATCCTCAAGGTCTTTAATTTTGGGTGATCCAACACTGCATTGTGGGACCACTCGACAATCCGCTGGCTGTTCCTTTCTCTTGCCAACTTGGTTCTTTCCTTTAGAGCTTGGCACACTGGAACTTTAGGCGGTCAAATAGCCATTCGGCGATTCGCCAAGTGGACTTGGCAATCACCAACCTTGCATTTATTCATTCTTTCAGCTCGCTTCGTTACTTTTTGCAAATTAGTGTCCTTGCTTTGTTCCTCAATCCATATACCTGGAAATCAAGGGTTTTACATTAGTTATTGGCACAAAATAAGCCTTTGAGGGCTCTAAATCTATATAAATAAAACCCTAAATGAGTCCAAATCTCGGACTCATCAACACTCCCAACTTAAACTTTTGATTGTTCTCAAGTAAAACTCAAGTTCAGCAGTTCAAAAAGGATGTGTCAACCAGTGATACAAAAGACTCAATCATGAATGCACACAACAAGACTCAACTTACTCATGCAAGGATCAATTGTGCACTCAAAGATTCAAGTTTTGACTCACCATTATCAACGACTCTCAAGTTCACAATACTTGCTTAAAATGCAAGTTGAAGCTTAAAAAAAGTACTCAAATGCCCTCACAACAAAAATGATTCCATATACATACACAATTGTTCAACACTTTATAGCTTCGGAATCACACACAACTCTCACACTAAAAAAGATGAACACATGCATGAATTTACCCATAGGTTTACCCTTATTTTCCAGCCAACATTCATTTCAGCTTACTCAAGATCAAAAAGATCTTTCCAAGGCTTGTAACGGAGCTGAGTGTAAAGGTATGATCATTTTGGCTCAGTGGCTGCTATCCTCATGAAATATGGTATGAACATCACTTTCTTTCGTTTTCTTCAACATTTTCACTCATGCTTATAATTCACCCCATTATTCACTTCTAATGGAATACCGGACACCCCATTTCTTTTGCAACTTTTACACTTTATTTCACAACTTTTTCATTCTTTTTCTTTTTCATTCTTCTTTTCTTTCTCTTTTTTTCTGTATGGAGGGGTTCCATCTTTTTCAAAATCATGGATCAAGGTGGACTTCTTTGCACTTCTTTATTTACCTTCTCTTTTCACCACACCCTCAACTTAGGCTTTTGGCCTAAGTTGGCTATTCAAACAAACCACATTTCATGAGGATTATGGGTGAATGGATAGAGAGGGGTTTCAATTTCTTCAAGTTTCTTCCAAGAAAAGGGTAAGGCTCAAAGGGTGTTCAAGCAAAGTTCACACACTCACAAGGTTGGCTACAAAAGAGGTATATTGTCAAATTGCTTCACTCTTCAAAATTGTTGCCTAAGATCATTTCAAGAGCTTGCATCACTTAAACGACTAGACTAACAGGGCAAATTCTAGGTGTCACCACACAAGGTTCACGGTAAGCTCATCATACAAGGCATTGACACCAATATCGAACAAGACTCCACACTTTCGCTAGTGTGCAATGTTCATCACAAGAGAGTTCATTTGATAACTGGCTAGTCACAACGAGATGCAAAAAGTTCACATACTATCTATGCAAACTTCATTTGGCCTCATCGTAGCAGCACATTCATTTTTGTTCAATTAAGAACACTATTCAAATCATCTGTATTGTTCATAACCGATACTCAAATTTGAACAAGAACAGTCACAATCAAACACAACAAGAGTGGCAAAACGTTTCAGAAGGATAAAAAACGATGTGCATTTAAAATAAGGAGCCATAATCTCAAACATCTACAACACAATACAAAAACAAAATTTAACCACAAAATCCCAATAATATATACAAAAGATATTCACAAGAGCTAGGTATGGAAATGTCTCACCCCACAACAACAAAAAATGTAGTTGTCCTCAAATGCAACAAAATAATAAAAGTCAATAAAATGACCGAGAGGGAGGTAAAGAAGGGTCCTGTCTACACAGTCGTTCCATCTGTCAGGGCATCAGTGCCAGGTGCAACATCAACACTACTGGCTCCACTAGGGCATGACTGAATCTACCATCGCCTCCTCAATTATTGTAAGGCCCTCATAAGTAGCCTCTTCATCGACACCAAGCTACTCCTCATCAGTCTCAGCCTTGAACTCAGCAACAACCATCTCCTCAACTCGAACTTCATCTCTAGTGGTAGCCGGTGGCATATCTGTATCAGATGGCATGTCGAAGATCTCCACCGTCCTGAAAATCATGGACATATCCATGGACTTCAACTGGTCTACGTTCTTCCTCAACTCAACAATAATGGCCTTTAGAGTTGTCACCTACTCAGTGGCCCATTGGCCTCACTCACACATCGCTATTCTATCAACATCACTTTCTTTCATTTTCTTCAACATTTTCACTCATGCTAAAAATTCACCCCATTATTCACTTCTCATGGAATACCGGACACCCCATTTCTTTCGCAACTCTTACACTTTATTTCACAACTTTTTCATTCTTTTTCTTTTTCATATTTCTTTTCTTTCTCTTTTTTTTGTATGGAAGGGTTCCATCTTTTTCAAAATCATGGATCAAGGGGGACTTTTTTGCACTTCTTGATTTACCTTCTCTTTTCACCACAACCCCAACTTAGGCTTTTCGCCTAAGTTGGCTATTCAAACAAACCACATTTCATGAGGATTAAGGGTTAATGGATAGAGAGGGGTTTAAATTTCATCAAGTTTCTTCCAAGAAAAGGGTAAGGCTAAAAGGGTGTTCAAGCAAAGTTCACACTCACAAGGTTGGCCACAAAAAGAGGTATATTGTCAAATTGCTTCACTATTCAAAAATGTTGTCTAAGATCATATCAAGAGCTTGCATCACTTAAACGACTAGACCAACGGGGAAAATTCTAGGTGTCACCACACAAGGTCACGGTAAGCTCATCACATACGGAATTGGTACCAATATCAAACAAGACTCCGCACGTTCGCTAGTGTGCAATGTTCATCACAAGAGAGTTCATTCGATAACTGGCTAGTCACAACAAGATGCAAAAAGTTCACATACTATCTATTTAACTTCATTTGGCCTCATCGTAGCCGCACATTCATTTTTTTCTATTAAGAACACTATTCAAGTCATCGATATTGTTCATAACCGATACTCAAATTTGCACAAGAATAGTCACAATCAAATACACTAAGAGGTGGCAAACCTTTTCAGAAGGATCAAAAACCACGTGCATTTAAAATAAGAAGCCATAAGCTCAAACATCCACAACACAATACAAAAACAACATTTAACCACAAAATCCCAATAATATATACAAAAGATAATCAGAAGAGGTAGGTATGGAAGTAACTTACCCCACCACAACAAAAAATGCAGTTGTCCTCAAATGCAACAAAATAATAAAAGTCAATAAAATGACAGAGAGGGAGGTAAAGAAGGGTCATGTCTACATAGTCGCTCCATCTATCGGGGCATCAGTGCCCGGTGCAACATCAACACTACTTCTCCACTAGGGCACGGTTGAATCTACCATCGCCTCCTCAACTATTATAAGGACCTCATAGGTAGTCTCCTCATCAACACCAAGCTGCTCCTCATCCGTATCAGCCTCGGACTTAGCAAAAACCATCTCCTCAACTCGAACCTCATCTCCAGTGGTAGCCGGAGGCATATCTGTATCAGATGGCAAGTCGATGATCTCCACCATCTCAAAAATCATGGACATATCCATGGACTTCAACTGGTCCACGTCCTTCCTCAGCTCAACAATAACGACTTTTAGAGTTTCACCTACTCAGTCGCTCCTTGGCCTTACTCACACACCGATATCCTTGCCGCGAGGGCATCAATAGACACACTAAAAGGTGTAACAGAAGCAGTGAGGGACCTCTTAATCATCCCAGCGAAAGTCTGGAGGCATCCCTATCAGCAGAGTGGGCTTGATGCCCCATCTAGAGTATCGCGGCCTCGGTGAGTGGAGGTCGGGAAGCAGCAGAAGTAGACCTAGGAGGCAGGGGAGCTATAGAGGAACTGGTAGTCACAGAAGGGACAACACTAGATATTCCTGAAGGCCTAGGGGCCGGAGTAGGTAATGTTGCCTCTGCAAGTAGTGTCTCAATATCAATAATCGGGGAAGAATCCACCGAGGTTGCATTATTCTTCTCTGCCTCATCCTTCAAGTACTCCTCCTCAATGCGTCGAATATCGGTAGAAGATGTGGAAATCACTTCCACATCCTTCTTCTCATCTGGAGGCACTCGGGCCAGTTTGCACAGCTTAGTGATCAGCACCGAAAAAAGAAGAGAGCTTTGTCGCTTCTTGGACCTCATGGCCATCTCCTGTGTGATGATCATGCCGATATTTATCCTTGTCCCATCAAATGATGCAACCAAGGTAGGCTACTTTTGAGTGGCGGAGGATGGTCTCATTTTGGGATGGCGTGATAGTGATGCTGATGAAGCCAAACCAGTACATCGCTGCTACATTGAGGTCTTTCTTTTCTATGGGTGCTCCAGTCTCGATCAACCTAGGAGTACCGTCAGACAATAAAAGGGCAAACTACTTTTTCATAATCTCCAGCGTAGTTGTCCTAATCATGTGTTGACAGTCATCCTTAATATCTTCTGAACATTCCAGGACTGCATTGATAGCATCACTATCACACTTCACTTTCTATCCCCTGATAACCACATAATCAACAGGCTTGAATTTGGTGGCCTGCTTCTTTCCTTGTGGCAGTAGGGTTCTGTAGACAGTGTAGAATTCTCAGACCCAATTTGAAATATAAGGGCCCTGGGGTCTTATCTGGAACTTGTGGGACCTCAAGTAACTCCAAATCTCTGGGTACCTTTCTATCACACCATCATAAGACAACCTCTTCTCCTCGATGATGTTCCTCAATCCCTTAGTCTTTAGCCTATTCATAGACCAGGGAGGAGGACCCTGGGCAGGTGGGGTTGGGACCATAGCCTGATTTGGAACAGGAGGAGGAGTAGTGGCCTGGGGAGTCCTAATCCTATACGGATCATTCAACCTTTTGGATCAAATATCTGCTCACTAGGGTAACAGTAGATCATTATCAGGCTCAGAGATGGTAGCTTGAGCATCATGGTGCTCACCTTCACTCTCAGAAGTGGTGAGATGAGTGGCGTATATTTCGTCACTATTGGAGCTGACCTACCGTGATGTAGGAACATGTGCCTTACCTTTCCCTTTGCCCTTCCCACTTGTGGAAGGAAGTTTTGTTACCTTTGACCTGGATGCAGTTGCATCCTCGTTTATTGTGATTCCTTTTGCCCTCTTGCTTGGCGGCATGTCTCGGCCTGCCATTTTTGGTCAAGCCATATCTGCATAAACATCAAAAAAAGTTAGAAGCATTTCCAGAAATATCACAGAAATCAGGTTGCAGAAAGACTCGCAGAGCCGATCTGTGAGTCACCAAATAGATCGACGAGTCACCGAATCACTTTGGCGAGCCAGATCAGGCTCACCAAAAAATATTGGCTCAAAAGTTTTCCAAAAATGTGGTCTTTCGGCAATGGGAAGGCCCATTTGGTGAATCGCCGACATCATTCGGCGAGCAAAGATTAGCCCGCCGAAAATTACAGTGTATGTTAAGGGTTAGCGGCGCAAAAAGGGCGATCAAAGAAGATATTCGGCGAGTCGCCGAGTGTACTCAGCGAACTCAAACTTCTAACTGAAAGTTACAGAACCAAAACTAATCAAATCATGATATTAAAGGAGATCAAGTGGGATACAGTGAAACTCCGAGTGGTTCGGCGAGCTCGACCCAACTCATCAAATAGTCCAACGTGCCTATTTTAAACCCCCTACTTCCAAAATCAACCACCCAGACCCCGAAAACAAAGTCAAACTATACACATTTTCAATTAACTCATACCCACTAGACCCATCCCACTGGGGTACTCAGACTTCCCCCGGTTTGGCCAAAATTGGCCATTTGACGACTTTAAACCTTAAAAATAACGTCAAACACTCCATCATTGGGCAAATCACATCATTTAGCACTAATTTGGGTTACTCATACTTCACCCAACTAGATCCAATAACAATTAACAACAATCCTACATTTTATGATCAGTTTTAAGGCATGCAAATCGAGAAATTAACAACACAGGCAATTTAGGCACACAATCAAAATTATACTAGGCACACAAGCACACAATTATGATTTCAGAGAGGCCCAACACACATCAATAAGAACAATACAATTGCAAATTATTTTAACAGCTAATTACGAGTTATGGGTTTTGGAAAATCAACCTTTAGTGCCGAATATAAGAATCTGTAAAGCTAGGCGGCATAGTATCCAACTCTGAACACCGAATCAACGACTAGAAAGGGATAAAAATGCCAAAAAAAAATGGTAAATATAGTGTGGGAGTGATTTTGTGAAGTTAAAAAGTGACGGAATGTGAAAGAGTTTGAAATTTTAAACCTTTGGCCTTTTAAAAACCGTTCAGTTCGCGCACTTTCGGTGATATTAGTTGACATTGCCGAGCCACTCAGCGACACTCCAAGTGGTTACCTACCTCACCTAGTTTTACAGGACCTCCAGTTAATGTGTGGGTCCAAACGGTGGACAAAGTCGAGCTTGCCGACCTGTTCGGCGATTCAGCGACTTATGCATGTGCCCACCAAATTTTACAGACTCAAACTTTATAATTTCTTGAGTCCAACGGTGGTCCAAGTCAAGCTCGCCGACCTCTTCGGTGAGTCGCCGACTGGACTCTTAGCTCGCCAAACTGCCTATTTCAAACACATTCCACACTTTAACATGCACAATCAACACACGTTATTCCAAAAAGAATAAAAACAAAGTAAAACTTGGGTAGCCTCCCAACCAGCGCCTTAGTTAACGTCGTGGCACGACATAAGTCCTTACTCAAAATTCATTCTTGGGGTTTGCCATAGTATCACTAGGCAACCCCCCTTTTTTGTCTCGAGTTTAAATGAGAAGATATTTGACCCATTTGGGTCTCCAACAAATAGATAGAGACAGAATGAGAGGTCACCATCTAGTTAAGGGTCGATACATCTTCCTTCATCTCTTTTAAAATTTTATCGGACCCTTCAACCTTGTTGAGAATACTAGAGAGCCTATCCTCGGACCGACCACCCTCATAATCTTTGGGCTTTTGACGTTCATGGGGAGGAACATACATATCTTTCTTCCCATCTCTTTCCTTATAAGTGGGGTTACGATCCCTCCACTCTCTATCACGGTCTCTCCAGCACTCGTCTATGTTCCAACCTTGGTTACCACCCTGCCTTGGGTAGTTTGCACGATAACCACCTCCTGGTTGGCTAGGAAATTCACTTCCTCGTTCTACATCGCTTCAAACTTGGCCTCATCGGGGTTTACATACCCAACACCCATAACATTTACACTTCTAGCACCAGCTCCCATTACATTCTTTGCTAAAATGTCAAGTTGGGTCATCATCTTTGCCATGTTTTTGTCCCTCTCTCGATCCTTCTCAAGCTGCTCCTTTGTCATTTTAAAAGTGATAGGGGAGACGTGATCTTTGCGGGTGTACCATGCCCGGTTAATATTGGTCATACCATCCAAGAGTTGAGCTGTTATAACGTAAAGTTGTTGCATCAAACCTCCTGGAGAAAGTTGACTAGCTACTCCCTTGTTCACCGAATCAAGGCTTCGATAAAAGTATTGCAGCAAGATGTTTTCGGGCAAACCATGATTTGGGCATTGCAACACCAACTTCTTAAATTTTAGCCAAGTCTCATGGATTGGCTCACCCTCCAAACACTTGAAGCTTTGGATGTTGTCCCTAAGTGTCATCATCTTCGAAGGAGGGAAAAATCCCACTTGAAATGCGGTGACAAGCTCTTCCCACGAAATGATGGAGTCTCTTGGTAATTCAGCCAACCACTTACATATTTCTCTCATTAAGGAAAATGGGAAAAACCTCAATCGTACCGAATCTTGGGATTTGTTCTTGAAGGAGAACGGCCTGCAAATATCAACAAAGCTCCTTGTATGCTCATGTGGATCCTAATGAGCCAACCCACCAAACAACCCTTTTAATTGCAATAGCTGCAACATGGTGCTTGTAATGTAGAACATAACGTTCCCTTCAGCCGAAGGCAAGCGAATGACACCAACTCCACCCACTAGATTAGGGTCATTGACATTCGACTCATTTACATCATTGAGATTGCCGATGTCATCTTCATGGCGCACTTAGCTGCCATTGCTTCCGTTGACAATCATTTCCTCTGGTTCAAACAGCAACACATAAACCAAAACTAAAAGTAAGTAGATTAAACTATGACTAAAAAGAACAAAAACTAACTTAACCAAAAGAATTTGAAACAACACCACTCCTCGGCAGCGACGCCATTTTGATATACGTTTAAGCACACCTAATCCAATTCTAGGTGTTCAACGATCATAAATCAATATCAAACCCAACTAAATGAGTTGGGATCAAATCCCACAGGGAACGGTACGTGTTTGAGAGTCAATTAGGAAGTACGAACATGATCAAATCAGTCATAAGAATAAACATTATCGAATAAAAACATCATTCAAATTAGGGGGTGACACGAATGTCAAAATAAGGGGGTTTTGGTTTGAAATTATCAACTACAAAAAATGGTGAACAACACGAAATAACAATAATGAGACGGGTTCTTGGGATGTGATTCGATTATAGGCTAATATAGTCAAATGGGTAATTGCAACTATTAGAAAATAGCTAGATATTAGTGAGTAAGCTAGGCTATCGAGTAGATAAACTTTCTCCTGGACAATTTATCTCGAATCAAGTTGATTTCTATCGAACATCAATGAGCAAGCAAAATAAGAACAACCCATACCTTAGTCCATTCACTCTCTCGAGCTTAATGTGTGGGATTGAGTTTAGGATTAATTCTCTTGAGCTGAACCTAGGTCAATCCAATACCCACACACCATCAATTAATAAGTTTAGTTTTAAAACCTCTCTCTCTCGCAAGCCAAAAACACAAGGGTAGAACTATATTTGCAACTACAATTCTTAAATTAAACCACAATTAATTATTGAACTCACTTCTAAACAACATTTAAACTAACAATTAGCAATACCAATATACTAAATTAGCCCATAATTACATAATTACATAATCACAGCCCAAGAATTGGGGTTTTAGCTAGACATTATAAAAAGATAAAAATCATTATCAAATTGAGTTTCCATCAACTGGGTAAGATTGATTTCTTCTTTACAATGTTCCAATTCGAAGAATCTCAAAGACCCACTTCCAATATCTCAAAAGTGAAAACCTTCAATTCTTCAAGGCTAAAGAAAACTAGATAAAACTTGTCTCACCAGTTCAAAACTTAATAATAGACTAAGATATTATGTTAGTATATACTAAACTAAATGTTCAAAAATGTATTTTTAGTCGCCAAAAATGTGCTACGAAGAGTCACTCGGCGAAGTAAGTCGGGCTGGCCGAACCCCTGGGCGAGCCGCCCTTTGGTCATTTCCATCGCCCTTCTGCCTTGGCATTCAACATCCTCAAGGTCTGTAACTTTGAGCGATCCAACACTGCATCGCAGAACCACTCGGTGATCCGCTGACTGCTTATTTTTCTCGCCAACTTGGTTTTTTCCTTCAGGGCTTGGCACACTGGAAATTTAAGCGGTCAAATTGCCATTCGGCGACTCACCAAGTGGACTTGGCGATCACCAGGCTTGCATTTCTTCATTCTTTCAGCTCGGTTCGTTCCTTTTTGCAAATTAGTGTCCTTGCTTTGTTCCTCAATTCATATACCTGGGAATCAAAGGTTTTATATCAGTTATTGGGACAAAATAAGCATTTGAGGACACTAAATCTAAATAAATAAAACCCTAAACGAGTCCAAATCTCGAACGCATCATGCAACACCACAACAAAGTACATAAAAATTGCAGGCATTATATGATACCATCAATCTTTCACGAACAATGTAAGGGCTCTATATCTTTTTTGTTCTCTTTTTTTGGTTGACTGTTTTCAATATTATAAAGAGTATCCCTTGGAATATATTCTCAAAAATAGAAAAATAAATAAAAATAAAAGTAATAGAATTATTTTGATCATCCACGCTGTTAAAATCCAGTTTGATATGATCAGGAGCTAATATTATGGGTATGATGTCGTTGTTTTAGTATCGGATTAGAGATAAAGAAAAATTTTATGCTAACATTATAGATTTGTATATTGAGTTTAAATTAGATATATTGAATCGAAAAATAAGTTTGTGGTTATGCTTTGATGATTAAGTTTTCTAAATTATATATCTATTGATTTAACCAGTCAATTTGATTTGATTTTTTTTGTACTGAACTATTTGTTGCTTTATTTTATGGGTGTAATGAACAAGAGTTAAAGATTTTTTGATCAGTGGATTAAAAATATGTAAGTTCATATTCATCTGTTCTAGAACTCTGAATTTCTAAGAATGGTTATCTTAGTGAATTTTCTAGTCTTGTGAATGTTTTTTGATTTATAGAGGGTTGTTTGTTTTAAGAAATTTGAATTTTTTTTAGGATCATTCGAAAATATTTTGACTATACTATTTGGTGCTAGGACAAAATACCAAGTTATTAACAATTTCTCATTGTTCACGTTTTAGGCTCAATTTTTTTTGTTGTCTTGTATCAATTTGTGTTGTCTATATACTTTATATGTGAGTCGGCATGCAATTTTTTGGTGTCTTGTATCAATCAGTTGTATTCGTGTAATAGAACATTTAAACCTTTCCAACTAGCCGCATGAATTCTTAACTTATCATCTAGATCGATCTCAAATAGAATATTTGTTATCACAGAAAACTCGTTAATGTACAATAGTTTTGGTTAGTGACGATTGAGATTGATTTTGCATTTGTGTCCTTCACAATTCCTAATTTTTATTTGTGAATTCTTAAATCTCTGAAATAAAAACCCCAATTCTTCAATTCTAACTGTCTAAACATGAAAAAATTTATCACAATTTTTTTCACCGTATTTCATACGAAAGTTTTAGGTAGGTAAAATATTTCTTGATTTGATCATCAATTCATCCTTCTATTCATACTTTTTGAATTATTTTTTGCTTGTTGTTATACCACTTTAGTTTCCTCTCTTCTGTAATTAAAATTAGATAAATTTATGATCTAGGATTCTGTAATGACCCGATCAGTAATTTTTGATAAGTTTCATAAAATTACCATTTTTCCCCTCCCGTTATCGACTCTCAGTCATTTTTGATTGAGTTTGAAAGGTTGGTTTGAAACGTTTATTTAAAAGTTGAGAAATTGGTAAAGTTTTTGAGTTTTAAAGGCTAAGGTTTTAAGAAAGTGGTTGCGGGTGTCTTTTGGAGTTTCGAGTGTCAGAATGGAATTCTGGCGATTCCATCAGTCCCAAAATGAGAAATATCATTCATGAGAGCTGTCGTATTCAGATTCTGAGTCTTTTTAAGGATTTGAGGTCCTAAGTTAATATATTGAGGAAATTAAGCCTTTGGGTTGACTTTGTTCAACATTCAGGGTACAGATACTCAAATCAGAATTCCGAGAGTTTTGTTGTATACGAGGGATGATTTTAGGCCTAGTTGATGCATTGGTTTATTTTTGAGAGGTCCCAATCTTGTTTTAGCTCATTTAGGTGTTGAATTAGCCTTTTATGGTTTTCACGGATGTCGGGTCAAGGATACCTCGAATTCATGTTCTAATGGTTCCATTGAGCTAGAACATCGAATACAATTCATTTGGATATGTGTTTTGTGTGTATAACGTTCTGAATAAATCTCGAGGGTCCTTTCGATGATTTTTTAGCTAGTTATTTTTTCGGTTTTCTAGTGCAACCCTTCGCGTCCATGGAGCTTATGGTGAATTCATAGAGGGGAGTGAGTGAGGACCCCGCATTCTTGAAGTCTCAACCACATTCGTAGGAGGTCAATACGTTGAACTCCGCATTCACGAAAGACCTCTGTGTTCCCGGAGGTCCAGCTCTTTAAAACACACATTTGCCGGCAGAGTTCGGCGTTCGTGGAGAACCCTGGTAGTGTTTAAACCTAAATTTCAGGGTTTCTTCTTCATTGTTCATTTTTGGAGCTTTGAGAACTCGATAAAGACCATTTCAAGTGTGTTTTTTCAAGATAAAATTGTTGGGTAACATTTCTTAACTCTGTATCTCCAATTACCCATTATTGTTATTATTATTATTATTATTATTATTATTATTATTATTTAATTTATGGGTTTAAATGAAGAATTAGAGATGATAAATTGGGAATTCTTCTTGAACTTGAGTTTTGATGTAAAAATGAGTTATAAACTAATTTTTAAATCCATTTTTAAACGATTTTTCTTAATGAGTTCCTAATGCCTTGAATAATGTTTTCAAATATTATTTTTTCAGATTAAAACCTTCATTTTGTTATTGGATTTTGAGTTGTTTGACCTATTTCTCTATATATTTGAGTTGGGAATTGTTGTTTCAGATGGGTGATTGTGAATACTTGATTATTTTAGATTATTTGGCTTTGGAAGTGGTTCGGAGTGGAACACTCAACTTTTGGAGGAATTGTTGATTTATTTAAGACAACTGGCTTCCTAAACCCTGTATTCTAGTTGAATTTGTATCCTTACTTCGTTGTCTATGTGTTGGGAGTAATGAGGATGAGGTGAAGGGTTAAATCATCCACATGTTATATCTAAATGAATAACAAAAATGGGGTTGAACTGAAAAAGGCTATATGTTGAACATGATAATGTCAATTCCCTTAATGTAACCCTTATGAATTGATTGATGAAATGCTTGAGGGCATGAATGTGGACTTGAATTCTGAAAATTGTTATCTCTTCTATGTGGTATGATAATGCTTGTCTGCTTTTAACGTTGAATACAGTGCTGAGACATGTGATGATTGTGATGTTGAGGTCTTTGTCGATGAGTATTTTGATGTCGAGGTCTCTGCGGGTGATTGTCGTGATGTCAATGAGTATTTAGCGGAGAATGTTGTTATCCCAAGGTCTTTACCAGCGAGTGTTTTGATGCTGATGTCATTTCTGGCAAGTGTTTATAAAGCCGTTGGGAAATTGTTCTAGCTAGTGATATAAAGTCGATGGAAAATGGTTTCGGCTAGTGATGTTATATAAAGCCGATGGGAAATGTTTTAGTATAGTGATATTGTGCCTAAAACACCCCAGATTGAGAAAGGACAAAATGCAGATTTTCAGAAGCTGCAGGCGCCACAAACGGAGGCCACCTATGGTCCGTAGGTTGACCCAAGACCGTATGTCGGGTCTGTGGTTGGCCACCTGCAACTCCCTCCCAAGTCCCTCCCAGAAAATTCAGCCAAGTCTTGACCCACGCCAGGACCTACGGACCGTAGGTGAGACCACAGTTCATGGTTGAGACCCCCAACTTTCAAATCCCAGAGGAAAAATGACTCCCTGCCAGGACGGACCGTCAGTCAGTCCACAGTCTGTCGGTGGCTTCGAAAGATTTTAAGTGAGGGTCGTTTGTTCTTTTCCCTATGTGTTGGACAGCTAAACTACGTTTTTTAATCCCTAAACTACTCGTTTTGGTCAGTTTTAGCATATTAACTTAATAAGACTTTACCCTAACCAGTCATTCTCAAAGAAATCGATCAAACCAAGCAAAAGAAGAGAGAAAGCATTGACAAAACGCTCTCCAAGAACGCAACAAGTATTCCCTTAGTTCCAGCCCCAAAATTAAAAGATTTCTCTGTGGAATTCTTTACCGGGTATGTGGGATTTCACTAGTGGGTACGTTTCACCAATTAGGTCCCTAGAATTTAGTCAGATTCTTGATTCCCTTCATATTCTTTACATCTAGGGTTTCTAGAACTTCAGATAATAGTTGTGATTTAGCTGTTAGAGTAATTCTAATCTGAATATTACGTTTTCGTAACCATGTTGCTTAATTCTTGCATAAATTCAGAACCCTAGTTGTGTAGATTTGTCTAGTTCATAAATTACACTTGCTAGGTCAGTCTATACAGATATACATGCATCTGTTTTCAAATATTTCATTATTAGTACTTAATGTTGCATTTTAAGTTAGCATGTCAGAATCTTGAGCTATCCAGTTTATTTCAGTTGTGTTGTAATGTAAACATTCTAGTTGGGAGTAGGCTTAATACCGAGTTGGACTATGGTCAGTCACCCTCATAGTCCAAGAAATACGTGCCTCCAAAGGTTAAGTCCCCTCTGTGGGCATCATATTTAGTGATCACGCCAGTCATACCTTTATACCCCTGGCAAGGTATATTGGGTCTTCTTGACGGGGTGTATACATCGGACTCTACGTTTAGCCCACGTAGTTTTATGTTGATTATTAGTAGCTCCCACAGTCAGATTCTAGTGCATTGACCAGGTTACAAGTTAAATTTTAGTATTCAGTTTTAGCATGTTATGTACTTGGTCATTGCATTCAGTTCAGTTCATTTTCAGTATCTTTACCATGTTCATATTATATCGTTACTCAGTATGTTTTTTTCAGTTATGTATGTTTGTTCAGCATTATCCTATCCTACATGCTCAGTACCTTTCAAGTATTGACTCATACTCTACATTATATTTTCTCGTGATGTAGATTCAGGTCATCTACATTCATATTATGTGTAGATCGATTCCCGATCCGTATCTAGCAGTATCAGTGGTGAGTCTTTATTCTTTGAGGATGATTGACATGTTTTATATTTAGTCTTTCCTTTAGTAAATTGGCTATATGCTTATGATATGCCAGCTCAGGATTATCTTGGGATCACTCGTGATCCTAAGTCTTGTGTTTACATCAAGGAGGTAGCCTCGGGGCGTGACAATCTTGGTATCAGAGCATTAGGTTTAAGAGTCATATGATGTCTGAAAAGCCACACTAAGTAGAGTCCCTTTCATGAGTGTGAAGCGCGCCAAACCTATGAGGGGGAGGCTACAAAGTGTTTTTAGGAAAAACTTCACTTTATCGTTATTCTATCGTGCATGGGTATGATCTCCTTTCTAAATCGACATTATGCATTTTAGATCATGCCTCATCGTAGAGCTTACACAAGGAATACCAATGCCCGCAATGCTAATGCAGCTCTTCCAGTCCCAGACTATGATGTTTTGAATACAGAGTTTCAGAATGTTATTCAGCTTTTGGCTCATAGTGTAGCCAACCAGAACAATCAGCAGGTTCCAATATCTACTAATGGTAATGTTGGGACCGTGGCAGTTAGGGTTCGTTATTTCGTTAGGATGAATTCACCTGATTTTCTAAGGTCAAAAGTTTGTGAAGACCCTTAGAACTTTATTGATGATGTCAAGAAGATATTTGGAGTGATGTAAGTGACTGGAAATGATAGGGTAGAGTTGGCGTCCTATCAGCTTAAGGATGTGGCTAACATTTGGTTCACTCAATGAAAGGAAAATAGGGGTGTGAATGTAGCTCATGTGACTTGGGAGTGTTTTACCGGAGCTTTTCCAAATAGTCTCTTTCCAAGAGAGTTGAGAGAGTCTAAGGTGCAGAAATTCATGAATTTGAGACAAGGTTCTATGTTGGTCCAAGAGTACGGACATAAGTTCACCCAGCTCTTAAGGTATGCTCTGTATATGGTTGCCGGTCCTATGGCACAAATGTGTAAGTTCCTATTTGGGGTATCTGACTTGGTGAAGACAAAGTGAAGAAATGTTATGTTGTTGGAAGATATGAACATCTCTAGGCTCATAACTCATGCTCAGCAGGTTGAGAGAGATAGGATTGGAGAATTAGCTAATGACAACAAGAAGGCTAGGATAGGGAATTATGAGTACACTCATCAGAAATCGGGTGGTGGATATCCTTCGTACTTTAGAAGAAATCTTCAACTCCAACACCTTCATCAGCTAGTACTCCATCCCCCAGATTTTGACAGTATAAAAAAGGTAAGGCATCAGGCTCTAAGTCTCAGGGGAGTGTTTCAGGTACCAGGACCTACCCAACTTTTCCAAAGTGTGGTAAGAACCATCCGGGCAAGTATCTTGCATGAAAGGATGGATGTTTTGGGTGTGGTCAGATGAGTCACAGGTTAAGGTATTGCCCTTCTTTTAAATAGGGACAGTGGGGTAACACTAACATGGCTCAGTTTATAGCTTTAGTAGCATAGTAGGTTACCCAACTCAGTAGTGTACTTCATCTGGTACAGGTGGTAGTCAACGCCAGAACAGGTTGTATGCTCTCCAGGCTCGCTAGGATCATGATGATTCTCCTTATGTATTTACTGGTACGTTGCGAGTCTTTCATTTAGATTTTTATGCTTTGTTAGATCCAGGGGCTATTTTTTCCTTTGTAACTCCTTATATAGTAGTAAACTTCAGTGTCAGTCCAGAAACTCTTTCGGAACCCTTCTCAGTTTCTACTCCAGTTGGTGACCCAGTTATAGCTAGATGGGTATACACAAATTGCCCTGTCACAGTCTCTCAGAAAGTCACCTCAGCAGATCTTGTAGAGTTAGAAATGGTAGACTTTGATATCATTCTAGGCATGCATTGGTTACCTTCCTCTTATGCCCCAATCGGTGCATCGGTGTTGTTCGTGAAAAAGAAAGATGGTTCTCTCATGATGTGCATTGACTATCGGCAGTTGAACAAAGTCACAATCAAGAATAAGTATCCTATCCCTAAGATTGATGACTTGTTTGATCAACTTCAGGGTGCTAGTCATTTTTCGAATATAGACCTCAGGTTCGGTTATCATTAGCTCAAAGTGAGAGATAGTGATATCCTGAAAACAGCCTTTAGAACTCTGTATGGTCATTATGAATTTGTAGTGATGTCATTTGGACTAACCAATGCTCCTTGCATCTTTCATGGATTTAATGAACAGGGTGCTCAAGCAGTATTTAAACTTGTTCATTATCATCTTTATTGATAATATACTCATTTACTCTAGGAGTGAGGAATAACATGCGACTCATTTGAGGGTTGTCCTGCAAACTCTCAAGATCGCCAGTTATTCGCTAAGTTCAACAAATGTGAGTTTTGGCTACAATCAGTTTCTTTCCTTGGTCATATAGTGTCTAGCGAAGGGATCTGAGTAAATTCTTAGAAAATAGAGGCAGTAAAGCAATGACCCAGACCCACCTCTCCAACAGATATCAAAAGTTTCTTGGGTTTAGCTTGTTATTACAGAAGGTTCATTGAAGGATTTTCATCTATAACTTCTCCATTGATTAAGTTGGCTTAGAAGAAGTTCAAGTTTCATGGGGAAAAGGAGTGTGAGAAGAGCTTCTCAGAACTATAAACCAAGTTAACTACAACTCTGGTTTTGACTCTAAGAGAGGGTCTAGATGGGTATGTGATCTATTGTGATGCATCCAAAGTCGACCTGGATTGTGTGTGGATGTAGAGAGGTAAGGTTATAACTTATTCTTCTAGACATCTTAAGGTGCATTAGAAGAACTATCCGACTCATGACCTCGAGTTTGCAGCCATAATATTTTCCCTAAAGATTTCAAGATATTACTTGTATAATATTCACGTAGATGTGTTCATAGACCATAAGAGCCTCCAATATGTGTTCACCTAGAAAGAGGTGAATCTTCGCTAGAGGAGATGGATTGATTTCCTTAAGGACTATGATATGAATGTGCTTTATCATCCTGGTAAGGCCAATGTAGTAACTAATGCTGTTTGCAGACTATCTATGGGTAGTGTAGCGCATGTAGAGAAAGAAAGGAAGGAATTAGAAAATGATGTTCACCGGCTTGCTCGCTTAGGAATTTTCCTTATGAACATATCAAGTGATGGATGATGTGATAGTTAATAATGGGTCAGAATCTTCATTTGTAGTGGAGGTTAAGAAAAAACAGGACAGCAATCCTATATTGTTTCAATTGAAGGGTGCAGTTCATTAGTAGAAAGTTGAGGTTTTCTCCAAAGGGGGAGATGGTGTTCTTCGCTACTAGGGTCATTTATGTGTTCCTAAAGTGGGTGTGTTGAGAAATCAGATCCTTATAGAACCCCATAACTCTAGGTATTATATTCATCCAGGTGATCTGCGGGAAGTCTTTTGGTGGAATGGCATAAAAAGGGATATAGACGATTTAATGACTAAGTGCCCTAATTGTTAGCAGGTGAAGGTAGAAAATTAGAAACCAGGAAGTATGACTCAAGAGATCAACATTCCTACATTGAAGTGGGAAGTGATCAATATAGAATTCATTACGAGTTTACCTCGTACTCACAGACAACATGATTCCATTTGGGTGATAGTCGACAGAGTGACAAAGTCCTCTGACTTTTTGGCTATTAAGATTATTGATTTTTGCAGAGTGACTATGCCAAGTTTTACATTAATAAGATAGTCAGGTTGCATGGGGTTCCATTGTCTATCATCTTAGATAGACGTCATCAGTTTACCTCTCATTTCCGGAAGTCATTTCAGAAAGGTCTTGGTACACAGGTTAATATCAGCACAACATTTCATCCACAGTCGGATAGTCAGGTAGAGCGTACCATTAAAACCTTAGAGGACATGTTAAGATCCTGTGTGATAGACTTCAAGGGCAGTTGGGATGATCACTTTCCTCTTATAGAGTTCGCTTAAAATAATAGCTACCATTCCAGCATTAAGATTCACCCTTATAAGGCATTATATTGGCATAGATGTAGATCTCCAGTTGGTTGGTTTGAAGTAGGTGAAGCAACCTTTATAGGGCCAGATTCAGTTCATGATGCTACAAAAAAAGTTCAGCTTATTAGGGATAGACTTAAGACCGACTAGAGTTACCAGAAGTCCTATGCAGATGTAAGGAGAAGGGACTTAGAATTCGAGATTAATGATTGGGTTTTCCTGAGGTGTCACCTATGAAGGGGGTGATGAGATTTGGCAAGAAAAGGAAGCTCAGTCCTAGATATGTAGGTCCTTACAGAATCTTGAAAAGGGTTGGTAAAGTGTCTTATGAGTTAGAGTTACCAACAGAACTAGCAGCGGTACATCTGGTCTTTCCAATTTCATTATTGAAGAAGTGTGTGGGTGATCCAGCATCCATAGTACTATTGGAAAGTGTGGCTGTAAAGGATAGCCTCACTTATGAAGATGTGCCAATTGAAATTATTAATCTTCAGGTTTGAAGGTTGAGAAACAAAAAAGTTACTTCA
The DNA here is from genome assembly GCA_036250505.1 of Solanum acaule. Taxonomy (NCBI): domain Eukaryota; kingdom Viridiplantae; phylum Streptophyta; class Magnoliopsida; order Solanales; family Solanaceae; genus Solanum; species Solanum acaule. The sequence continues at coordinate 12,642 of JAJOOR010013997.1, read as the reverse complement.
GTTATGGTTTTGTGGAGGAGTCAGTCTGTAGAGGGAGCTACTTGGGAAGCACAAGTAGCCATGATGGCCAAGTATCCGCATCTCTTTCTTTATGATTCCATTCCAGCTTGAGGTAATAGTTCCTCTCCAGTCTTTCAGTTACTTTCAAGTAAATTCAGTTTTAGTATCATGTTCCTTCAGTTATACTTGCATTTTCAGAGTATTTGCATGTTCTTGAAACTTAGTTTAGTCAGATTTCAGTTTTCAGTACTGAGTGGTAGGGTTTGTAGCTCTTTCCCTACATACCCAGCTAGTTTAGTCTTTATTCGAGGAAGAATGTTCCCAAGGAGAGATAATGTAACACCCCTGATTCAGAAAGGACAAATTGCAGATTTTAAGAAGCTACAGGCGCCACCAACGGAGGCCACATATGGACCATAGGTTGACCCACAAGCTATAGGTGGGGTCCGTGGTTGTCCACCTGCAATTCCCTCCCCAGACCCCAAGAAAATCCGGCCAAGTCTGGACCCACGCCAGGACTTACACACCGTAGGTCAGACCACAGTCTGTGGTCCAGGCCGTTGTTCTGACCCTAGCTTTCAGCTCCCAGACGCCAAATGATGCCCTTCCAGGTTGGACCATTGGTTAGTCCACGGTCCGCTGGTCATGGGCCGTTGGTGGCTTTAACAGATATTAAGTAAGGGTCATTCGGTCTTTTCCCTATGCGTTAGACAGCTAAACTATGTTATTTAACCTCTAAACTGCATCTTTTTTGGTCAGTTTTAGCTTAGTAACTTAATCATACTTTACCCTAACCAAATCATTCTTAGAGAAATCGATCAAACTAAGAAAAAGAAGAGAGAAAGCATCAACCATATCCTCTCCAAGAATACGACAAGTATTCCCTCAGTTCTATCCCCGAAATCGAAAGATTTTTGTGTGGAATTCGTCACCAGGTATGTGGGATTTTACTAGTGGGTTCCTTTCACCAATTAGGTCCCTTAGAATTCAGTCAGATTCTTGATTCCCGCCATATTGTTTAGACCTAGGGTTTCCTGAACTTCAAATAATTGCTGTGATTTAGCTGTTAGACTAATCCTAACCAGAATATTACGTTTTTGTAACCATGTATCTTAATTCTTGCATGAAATTCAGAACCCTAGTTGTGTAGATTCGTGTAGTTAATAAATTACACGTGCTAGTTCAGTTTATACATATATACATGCATCAATTATCAAATGTTTCATTATCAGTACTTAATGTTGCATTTTCAATTAGCATGTCAGAATCTTGAGCTATCCTGTTTATTTTAGTTGTGTTGTATTGTACACATTCTAGTTGTGAGTAGGCTTAATATCGAGTTTGACTAGGGTCAGTCACCCTCATAGTCCCTAAACTACCTGCCCCTGTAGGTTAAGTCCCTACTGTGGGCATCATATTTAGTGATCATGCAAGTCATGCCTCTATACTCGTGGCAGGGTATATTGGGTTTTCTCGATGGGTCGCATACATCGGACTCCATGTTTAGCTCACGTGGTTTTATTTTGGTTATTAGTTGCTAGCAAAGTCAGATTGTAGTGCATTGACCAAGTTACCACTTATATTTCAGTTTCAGTATGCTATGTACTTTGTCGTTGCATTTAGTTCAGTTCATTTTCAGTATCTTTATCATGTTCATATTATATCATTGCTCAGTATGTTTTGTTCAGTTATGTATCTTTGTTCAGTGTTATCCTATCTTGCACGCTCAATACTGACACATACTATGCGCTACATCTTCTAATGATGTAGGTTCAGGTCCTCAGCATTCAGATTACATGTAGATCAGTTCCTGATCATTATCCAGCAACATCACATGTTTTCTATTCAGTCATTCCTTTTGTGCTTCAGTTTTGCTAAAGTTAGCTGGGGGCATGTCCCAATATCTCTAGTCAGTTAGAGGCTTATTTCAGACATAGTTAGAATCAGTTCTAGTATTTCGAGTTATAATCTAGTATTGTAAACTCTTATTCACTGTGTTATTTATACCAGTATTGGGTATTCCCCATCTCAGTATATCTTATGATTTAAGCTTCTGCATAATATCCCTTAATTTAGTAAATTGTTTATATGCTTATGATATGCCATATCAGGATTAGCTTGGGGTCACTTGTGATCCAAAGTATCATGTTTACGTACAGGAGTAGCCTTAGGGCGTGACAGTGCCGATGGGAAATGGTTCTGGCAAGAGATTGATTATTGTGACTTGATGAATTTAATGATTATGCATTAGTTGTCTGCTAATTGAGATTCATGTACTTTTTGCGTGTAACTGAACTATTTGACATTGAGATTGACTTATTTGAAATGTTTGAATGTTGAATTGTGAAGATTTGAACTTTGAATATTGGGCATGTGAGCCATGTATTGTAGAATTTCTAGGTTGGGCTGAATTTTCCTACTAAACTACGAGGTATTACAATATCTCTCCCTTGGGGACATTCATCCTCAAATGACGATCTAGACACCTTACAGAAGTAAAGACTCAAAACTACCAGCCCATCTTGCATGCAACACATTTAAATGCACACAACTAAGGAGAAAACATCAACTCCAAGCTTAAACATGCTCAATTCACCACAAGGAAGTAGGAACTACATCTAACAACCCATTATGCATGAAATTTCAACATTTCTCATGTTCTTAGGAGGAATTACTTTCTCCAAGCTTTAAAGAATACTCAATAGTTATCATGAAGTCTAAATGCAATTTATTATCAAAAAGCATATCAAAATATGTTCATCGATTCTTCTCATGAAGTCAAATAGGCAACTCATACGAAGGCACTACGAGGAAATCTATCACATAAGCTCATGTTCTTTCATAACACAAGTTTTCACAAACATGCATAACATAAGGAAATCATGGGAATATCTAAAGTACACATGACTCAGAAACATAATACAACTAAGAGGAACTTATCATCTCAAGCTAAAGGAGGAGTAGAAGCAAAAATGATAAGGATATCGGTACATCTTAATGGCCCTCGGCCTCCCAAGTAGCAACCTCAACTAAAACCCTTACTAAAAGATCATTCCTCAACATTTCCATTGGAAATACTTCCTTGTTCTTCTATTTCTTAACTTGCCAGCCTAAGATCCCAAACGGTACTTCTAAATTAGTGGAATTCCCATTAACTCCCAACTCTTCTTAAGGAATTTATGAATGTCGGATCTCCACACCCTTCTATATCCACGAGACATGGAAAACCAGATACACCAGTACCACTCATTAAGCAACTCTAGTTCAGAAGCAACCTTACCAACTCCCCTCAAGATCTCATATGAACCTACAAAATTGGGATTAAACTTTCCAAACTCACTACACCTCTCAAGGTGAGAATTCCAAGGCAACCCAAATAATTAACATCTAGAACACTCAACGACCTTGTTATCTAAGCACATCATCTCCCCCTTTGGAGTAAGCCTTACAGACTCTTCTAAGCATCATTTCTTTTAATTCTTAGGTCAGAGCAAGTCATCACTAAGCTTTCCCATCCATCACACAAGATAATTATAAACCATGGAGAATTACACTACTACCCTTTTTAAAAGAGTCCATCCACTTGCCACATCTTGGCATTACTTAAACACTCTTCATCAAATCCTCCAACACACCCTAAAACTCATAATGACTAAGTATGGTTATACCATCAAATACCCATAACCATAATGCAACCCATTTATACCAAAAACAACATCAAAGTCTATCATGCCATGTCAATAAAGTCACAAAAGACAAGTAATACCGGAATCTAAATAAGCACAAAACACATACCGAGAGCAACATTCGGAGGACACTCTAGTTTAACTCTAGCTTGGAGAATAGAATATATTCTTCCTTAGAGCATCCATATCCGAATCACTAGGAACAACTTACTTACCCTCTCTTCCTCTAGCGGTAAGTACCATATAATCTCTCATTTTGTGACCATTCTTACCACAACCATATCCACCTTCCATACCAGCTAAAAATCTACCCTCATGTCTTTTCACACATCTAACACAAGCAAGAAATATGGGTCTACTATTTATTCCTTGAGACTTAGGGCCGGGCACCAGTTCTAGGTTATTTCTTGGGGAAATTCTTGAACGACCTTTTCCGGAGAACCTTTCAAGAGGAGAATTATCATCATCAATCCTAAACCTCTTTTTCTTCCTCAACCTTTCGTCATGTTTCTCTTCCTCAATTTTTTGAGCATAAATCATTAGGCGAGAAATATTCATATCATGATCAAGCATGGTCTTACGACATTTTTTCACTACTAAATCGGACACTCCTGACACAAACTTACTTATCCTCGACCTACAGTCGGACACTAAACATGGAGAGTACCTTGACAATTGGGTGAACCTCAATGCATAATCCTTAACACTCATATTACCTTGCCTAAGGTTGATGAACTCAAGTGCTATAGCTTCTCTCACCTCTAGAGGGAAGAAAGTATCTAGAAAAGAACTGTTGAATCTTTCTCACTCTATGGGACCCATTCCTACCGGTCTAGCCTCTTTCCATTGATTACACAAAACTTGAGCAACCACTCTCGTTTGGTAAGAGACCAATTCCGCCTTCTTTACCGAAGTCACTCCCACAAAGTCAAACACCTTAGAGACCTCATCTATAAACTCTTGAGGATCTTCCTCCATCTTTGGCCCATAAAATTCTGAAGTTTCTATTCCAGCCTGAGTCAACATTTGAAAACAAAACCTAAACTTCTCATTTGATACTTTCAGAGCCAAAGGGTCAGTTAGAGCTTGCGGAGGAGCTTGGGGAGGAACTTCTTGATCCACCTTGTCTTCCTTATTCCTTCTAACGTTAGACCTTGTAGTAGTCATATTCTGAAAATCATCGGGCATGGATTAAGAGAAAGACCTAATAGAGTTAAACTTTATGGAATGACTTGGAGAATGTAGAAGTGAAGTTTCCTAAACCTCTAATAGCCTATCATTCAAAAATGTGGTGCGCTTCACACTTATGAACAAGACTCTACTAGATGTGGTTTGAGCCATCCAAAAACCATTCTAAACAGTGTGCTCTGATTACCATGTTTGTCACGACCCATGGATACCCCCTATATGTAACAAGGGATATTCAACCCCGAAGGGGTCTCATACAAGCCCCGTAGCGTATCATAACATAAGATAATAGAAAAGTACAGAAATTTAAAACATTTTTCAATACAATCAAGGTTTCATAAGACGAAGCAGAAGTTTATTACATTTGTCTCAAACCATCTAATACTTGAAAAGAGTTAGGGACACAGCCCATACAAAAGTCTAAACATAATAGAAAGACATAAAGGAAAGGGTGATCAAGTCCTCGATGCTATAAGGACTCACCAAAACTTCTCTTCTTGATCTACTATGAACCTAGTCACGGGGATGGAAGTCAATATCGCCGAACCCTACATTTGATAAGAATGTAGGCAAAAGTATGAGTTAGTACAATAATGTACTAAATATGATGGCTAGCATAAATCATCAACATAAGTATATCAGAGGCATTAGTCAACATAAGACATCTACCATAATCATAAGAGATAATAACATAAGTTATAAGCATAAGAGATAAAAACATAGTCATAGGTATAATCAATGCATCTAGTTTACTATAACATAAGAGAAAGACTTCATAAGTCACCTCAAGGCAATCCTGTGCAATGCATCGACAAGACCCCATAATCCCACCCATGCTAAGCAAGTCTCTTTAGGTCCTCATTCTTAATAGTCATTCTTTTGATCTCATCCTTAGCTTATTTCTCATAAACAAGGGAACCTTCACCTTTAGTCAAACATATCAAGGAAAGCAACTTAAAGCAACAATCCAAGTTTATCATATATCATACAAGTAGTCCTCATATCAAAACATACTTACAATACTTCCATGAAGTAACCATAGCCCATCATTGATGTTCATATTCTTGTTGTTACATAGATCATCATATCATAAGACTAACATATCATAAATACCCTCAAAGGATACTTGTACAATGCATGAATACGACCCCATAAATCTCACCCATGCTAAGTAAAGCTTCTTGAGTAACCATAATTCATAATTCATATTCTTGTTGTGGGAATTAAGCCGTAACCGACATAGACCATGTGAGACTAACATGGAATCTGGTGTTACCCACACCAAAAAGGGTTGCTCTACTTGCCTAAGGTAGAACAATACTCTTAGCTTAGGTGGATCCATTTGCTAAGTATCTTACGGGGGCACGTAGATTATAGGATAAGGAGATTGCTACTAGAAATCCAAACTCAATTAAGGTAGAAGGTTTTCATCTCATGAGACATAATTTGGGAACCCGGACTCAACTAGCGTAGAAGGAACCCATTTAGAAAGTCGGACTCAACTAGTGTAAAAGCTTTCATTGGAATGACGGACTCAACTAGAGTAAAAGCTTCCCTCTCATATTCAATATCCACTCGGTGCTAAGCATTATTTCCCACGGAGTTCATATTAAGTATTGACTTAAGTTCATATTCATGGAAGAATGTCTTGACACTCAATCCAACATAATTCATAAGATTGCTCATAGATTCAATAGGTGAGAATAGCCTTTCAACCTTAGAATCGGCATATTGTCAGAAAACCATTCACATCATATCATATTCATACACCGGTGTGTAAATGAGGATAACCTTTCACAATAAAACAACTACATCACAGTCATAGACACTTCACTCTCAAAGTGCTCTTAAAACATATACATAACCTCAAAAAACATGCATAATATCATACTTTTCTCTTTCAAGGATCAAGGCTCATATCAAATCAACACATCTAGAATTCACTACATTAGACATGGATATTAACATAATTCAAGTAATCATATCACAACATGCATAATATCATATACCCATAATATAGGTGATGTGAGCAAACTCCTTCCACAATAATACAATATACAAATAACCATACATAATAGTTTCACTCTCAAAGGCTCAACATTCCTAGTTCATTCATATTAGGTTTTATCCTCAAAATCCTAAAATCACATACATACTACAAGCCTTACTCTCAAGCAATACTTACATGGTCATCATATATGCCTAATTCTCAAGACAATCTAGCCACATGTTTCATTCTTAAGCAATTCTAATCATGTATCATCATATAAACTCAATCTTTATCACCACACATCATGATTCATCATACAAGCCCTAATCACATTCAGTTCATATCTATAAGCTTTAATTTTAAGCAATTCATATTCAGGTGCTCTAATCTCAAGTAATTCATAAATTAATTCAACAATCTTAGAAGGTTACATCTAAATCCTCAATATTCCTTTTCATGGCATAAAACTCACTTACTTTGATTTTATCTCTCTAGACATGGGTTAGGCATTTAAACATGTAATTTCATCTTAAAATCATGATATACTATTAATTCAATCATAAACAACCATTATCCACTCAATTGGATCAACATACAATACTACCTACCATATAGGAAGAAACCCTAACTAGAATTGGGGTTCATCTTTACAATTGGGGGAAACATGGGGGCTTTATGCATGAAAGGAATCCATGAATGAATAAGACATCATACCTTGATTATTGTACTGCCCCGGAAACTAGTGAGCTAAACTAGAGAGTTCTAGAGCTTTGTGTTAGGGTTTTAGAATTTGGTATGAGGGTAAAATCATAAAATTATTCCCGTATTTAGAATGAGGGTTTTAGGGTTAGGGAGTCAAGGTACGACCCCCCAAGGACCACCCAAGGGGTCCTTGAGGAGGACCCCAAAACAGTCGCTAAATCTGCCATTTTTGAGTGAGCTACAGATGGCACCTACGGGGCGTAGGTCCATCCACGCTCTGTAGCTCTAGCTCGTGGGTCAAGTCTGAAACTTCCCTGCAATTTTGAGCTGCAGTACCTCACCTACGAAGGTTCAGTACGGTTGGTGGACCCACCCACGGTCCATGGGTAGGGGTCTCATGGGTGGAGGAAGATTTTAGCTTTTAGTTTTAAAGTTAGGGGCTTGGCGGTTAATTGATAATTAGTTAGGGGTTTAGTAGGGTCATTTTATTAATTAATAGGCCACCTATACATATTTAATATACCCTTAATTAGATGATTCCAAATCATTAATTCATCCACCAAAAACAAACCCAACTCCTATCCAAATAGTTCTCTCACTAAAACCTCCATAGAAGAAGAAGAAGAAGTCATGGTCTAGGGTTCAAGGACTGATATTTTCCACTCAATTTCATGAGGAATATTCATAAGGTATGGTATATTTTCATCTATGGGTAGTCTTCACCCATAGAACCCCTTCAAAGCTCAATTTCAAAACTAGGGTTTTCCCCAAAAGTGAGAGTTTGCCTTCAATCTTGTGGGTTCTATCAAAAAACGTTTTGAATGGTTGATTTATGAAGGATTATAAATAAATTGATGCATTATTGTTGTTTTATGATGAATTCCCCCAAGAACCCATGAAATCCCTAATTTTCCCAATTTGAATCTTAAAGTATGAGTATTATTATATATTGATCCAATTGAATGGACAATAGTTGTTTATGGTGAAATTACATGATTTTAGTATGATTATACATGTATCTTTGATTAACCTAAGATTCTAGGGTGAAAGTAATATGGTCAAGTGTTATGCCATGAAAGAGGCAAATTGAGGGATTAGATGTGACCTTCTAAGATTGATAAACTTCTTTATGAATTGACTTAGACTAGATGACCTAGATATGAATTTCTTATAAGTAAAGCTTGTACACATGAATGAATTAGGTTAGGGATTATATGATGGATCATGGTTGAGTAGTATTGAGATGGAGTTTACTTGATGCTATATGACTATAATTGGTTAAGAATGAAGCATGTGGTTAGATTACCTTGATAATTAGGTATACATGATGATCATGTGAGGCATTTCTTGAGAGTAAGGCTTGTAGCATGAAGATGACTTCTAGGGCTTTAAGGGTAAAAGCTAATATGAATAAGCTAAGGATGTTAAGGCTTTAAGAAGGAAGCTATTATGTATGTTGAGTTGTAACTGGCATTATTGTGGAAGGACTTCACCCACATGACTTATATTATGAGTACATGAGTTTATGCATGTAATGAATGATTTACTTGAGTTATGATCATATCCATGTCTAATGTAGTAAATGCTAGACGTGTTGACTTAATATGATCTATGATTCTTGAATGCAAAATATGAGGGTTATGCATGATTATGATATTATGTGCATGTTTTATGAATACTTTGAGAGTAAAGTGTCTATGATGATAAGGTTGTTGTTGTGTTATTTAAAGGAAAATTACACACACACACCCCATGCATGAACATGACTATGATGTGACTAAGTTGTTGTTGAAAGGCTATTTCGCATATGCACCCTTACACATGACTATCCATGAAATGTCTATGACTATAATGATTTTGGTGTGTTGATTCAAAGGCTATTCTCATGAACGCACTATGAACAAGATGTGAAAGGTTTACTCACATATTAATGATTCTAAGGTTGAAAGGCCATTCTCACCTAATGAATCTATGAGCTATCATGATACCATGTTGGTTTGAGTGTTACGGCATTCTTTCATGAACATGAACCTAAGTTAAGACTTAACATGAATATTTAAGGGAATTATGCTTAGAACTGAGTGGATATGAATATGAGATGGGAGCTTTTACGTTAGTTAGTCCGACTTCTCAATGGGTTCCTTTTACGCCAGTCAGTCTGGCTTTCCAAAACAATTATCTCATGAGATGGAAACCTTTTACCTCAGTTAGACTGGATTTCAAATAGCAATCTCCTTATCCCATAACTATGTGCCCACAAAGGTCTTTATATAGTGGATCCACCTAAGCTAATAAACTTCAGTTCTACCTTAGGAAAGTACGACACCTCTTTTCTGTATGGGGCAGTACACTGGATTCCATGTAGGTCACATGGTCTATGTTGGTTAAGGTTGTTTCCCTCCATGAACAAGAACATGAACTATGAACAAGAACATGAGTTATGTACTATGTTTCCTCAAGAGGTTCTACTTAGTATGAGTGGGGGTATGGGACTTTACTCATGCATTGCACAAGTAGGCTTTGATAGTGCTCGTGGTATATTTCTCCTATGACATGATGATTGATGAGTTAATGCATCATTTACATGAATTATGAACATGAAAATGAACTATACTTATGACTTCTCAAGGAGCTCTACTTAGTGTGAGTGGGGGTATGGGACTTCATTCATGCATTGCATAAGTAGGCTTTTGAAAGGGGTTATGGTGTGGTTTCCTTATGCTATGAAGATATATGAATTTATGTATGTATGATATGGATTCTTGCTAAGAGTGGCTTTCCCTGTTATAAGCTATGAACATGAAAGTTTCCTTGTCTATGAGTATTAACTATGGATGAGATCAAAGCATGAGAAGTATGAGCATGGTGGACTAAAATTGGTACTTAGTGTAAATGGAATTATGAGATCTTATCTATGCATTGAACAAGTATAACTTAGGTTTACTTATGTGATGGTTTTATATGATGAGATGATCTTGGTATTTAACTATGTGTGTGAACTATGTCTTATGATGATTGGGGTATGCATTATGTTTATGTTGGAGACTATGCTTGTGATTATATTGATGTCCTTTATGCTATGATGACTTGTACATGAGTTGTCTTATGAGCTACATTCCCCAACTATTTCAAAGATGATGTTCAAAATTGGCATATAGCATGGTTTCAACTAAAATGTCCCTTTTAGCATGTTTTAAGGATTTTTATGCATGGCTATCATACTTGGTGCATTTTTGTACTAACCCATATTTCTACATCTTCTATAAGTGTAGGGCCCGGTAGTTGAGATGTGCTTCTCCTAGTGTTAAAAGCTTGGATTGATTCTCTCCACGCTTTTGGTGAGTCCTCATAGTTCGAGGACGGAAGTTGTTCATTTCTAGTGTCTTTCTTATATTCTCTTTTGAGACTATGTTGTAAAGGGTTGTGACCCTTATTGATTCTCGATTTTATTAGATGGTTATTGAGACAATGTCTAAACTTTCATTTGAGTTTTATGAAAGACTTCGATTGTAAAATGTTTTAAATTCCGCATCATTTCTATTTATCTTATGGGCTTGTATGAGACCCCTTCGGGGTCGAGTACACCGTGTTACATCTAGGGGGTACCCCTGGGTCGTGACAATTATAAAGCCTATTAAACTTGAAACAGTGGAGTCTTGACCTATCTTGACCCTCATCTTCTTTTTCTTTGAGTTTTCTAGAGAGAGAATTTTTGGATTAAAATATCTTATATTGGTTTACTAAGACTATACAAAACTACCTCACTTAATAACCACTTAAATAGGAATTACCTAAAATAGCCTTCACTAGGCAGTCTGGTGCTAGGAACGACGACAGGCTTCACGAGCTGTGATCCACACCACTGGTCGTGGTCCTGCTCGTTGTCCATGGTCCAGTAGCTTGGCCACAAGGTCTTGGCCCCCATAAGTCTAAGGCATGACCACGAGCCTTCCTACGGGCCGTGGTCTTCACCACTGGTCGTGAAGTGGATCGTGGTGATGTGCCAACTTTAGCCAGCCCTTAGGGAGCTACTGCTCAAGCTCCACGAACCACTTCACAAGCCGTTGTCCTCACCACTGGCCATGGTGGTTGTCGTGAGGATGAGGTAGTTATTGCCAAGGTTGGGGCAGCCTTGGCCCTTGGCTTGGGCCTTGCCCCTTTTCCTTGGTTGTTGCCCTTAGCCTTGGCTCTGGTTGCCCTCATGCATAGCCATCGTTGGTCTACTAAACTACAGGGTGTTATAGTTTTTTGATCTAGTTGTTTTGTTTGGTAGGCTGCTTACTGGGTCCTGTGTTGTTGGTACTCACCCCTTGCTTCCGAGCCCGGACCCGCGTGATCTTCTTCTTCTTCTTCTCCTAACAGTTAAGGCTCATAAAGGATTTGAGAGGTAGATGCCTGTCATCTTGGCTAGTCCTCTTTTTCCTTTTGCTTTAAGGTTTCTTCTACTTGAGAAACAAAGAGTGAGGCTTGTATATATCTTTGAATTCTGTTTTTTGCTTTAGTGGCTTGTACACATAACAACTAGGTTTTGGGGCATTGTTAAGAATAAATAAGTTTTCCCCCCTTGTCTTGTTCTATTTCATTGTATTCTTGCTTTTCTTTTGTTTTTATTTGGTCGAGGCTGACTTGTCTTTGTGAGAATATACAAGTGCCATCAAATCCATTTTTGGATCGTGACAAATGTTATTAGTGCCCTAGGTTCATAGGTTTCACGTGTGTACAAGGCAAATCTAAGAAGAGTCTGGAAGATCGGTACGGTGTAACACCTTGGATATAGAGAAGGGAAAAATATTCTTTTCCTTAGCCGACTTGGGAAAGTAGGGTGTAACAACCTAATGACTTGGAGATCCCACAAGTTGAACCCCCCTCGCCATTTTGACTTCATCTAAGACTCAACTTATTGTAATTTTTTGGTGAGCTAAAGGCTGATCACTTGGTGAGTCGCCGAGTTGCCTTTGGCGAGCTCCAACGTGAGTTGTTTTCAATTTTTATGTTGGGGTCTTAAAAGTCTTTTCAGATTATTTTAATTCTATACTACGTCGTTTTTCCCTTAATCTAGAGGCCTATATAAGCATT
>JAJOOR010013996.1:0-49942 GCA_036250505.1 Solanum acaule | reverse complement strand
GGCCTAATTTTTGAGTAGCACTTTCTTGTGAATGCTTGATTGCTAGTGAAATTGCAAACTTTTTGACATCTAGGTTCATGGTTGCGACTTTGTATATAGCTTATTTTATTTTGTGGTTTGTTATGATCCTGTCTCTCTTAGAAGTGGAATTGATCCATCTTGATTGATACTTGTGCCATGTGTGGTGAGATTTTGTTTATTCCATGTTTTGCATCTTAGTCTAGAACTTGCCCTGCATGTTATTGAAGTGAAATAAAAAGTGTTGCTTTGTTTAGGAGATGATAATAGGCTTTCTTTGCTTTGTCTGGTAAATTTTAACATTTTCAGATATTTTATCACTAGTTAGCCCTTTTGAGCCTGTAGCCTTTTATTGGTAGCCATATTTTGCCCTTGACTATTTTGTTGAATCCCTAGTTCTTGCACCTTGCTTCCTTAAGCATTATAGCATAGACTTATTCTAATTATCAATTTTGAGAAAAAGGGACGGTTGAGTGAAAAGGTAATCAATGATAGCTACAAAGTGCTTAAAAGTCCTCTTTGAAAGAATGTGATATGAAAAAAAAAGTGACATGAAAAAAAAAAAATGTTACCTTGATGATGGCCCTAGTCCTTCCAAGGACATTGTGCACCTTAACACATGTAAATTATGTAAGTTGAGGGTAGCTATTATGAAAGAAAACTTTAAAAAAAATGATTGAAATATTCTTGAGAGGATGAGAATTACTTGTGAAATAATTGTTGAAGAGAGGGTTGAAAATAATGGGTGATGAAGTCTAAAATTGCAAAGTGCTTAAGGAAGTGTAAGTCACTATTATATAGTTTTCCTACCCATCCCCTAGCCTACATTACAACCCGTTAAAGTCCTATTCGATTCTATTCAAACATGCTTAATTAGTGGAGATGTACATAATGGGCAAGCATATGGTTCTTTGTGTTTACATGTGAATTCTCTTTGTGAGTGTGAGAGTGTTCTTTGATGCTAAGTCCTTAATTTATATTTAATCTTTTGATTTGAGTGTGTGGACTATTTCTTCTTGTGAGGGCACTTGTTTCATGATAGATAGGTGATGTTATTAACTTTCTTTGATGAGAGTAGGAGAGCAAACTTAAATTTGATGAGTTCAAAGTCCTTCCTCAAGGTTAGGAGGTTTGTTGTTTATTTGGATGACTTGCATAATGATTGAGAAGTCTACTTGATGTTTTGAAATTGGTACATGGCGTAATTGTTTGTATTAACCAAAGTGATGGCATTGCTAGTATGATTTTTTTTTGGGATAAGCTTTAATGTTTGCTCGAGGACGAACAAAAGTTTAAGTGTGGGGTGTTTATTCCATGTTTTGCATCTAAGGACACAATCAAGAATAAGTATCCCATCCCCAAGATTGATGACTTGTTTGACCAACTTTAGGGTGCTAGTCATTTCTCAAAGATAGACCTCAGATCGGGTTATCATCAACTTAAAGTCAGAGATAGTGACATTCCGAAGACAGCCTTCAGAACTCGGTATGGTCATTACAAATTCATAGTTATGTCATTTGGACTAACCAATGCTCCTGCAGCTTTCATGGACTTGATGAACAGAGTATTCAAGAAGTATTTGGACTTGTTCGTTATCATCTTTATTGATGATATCCTCATTTACTCTAGGAATGAGGAAGAACATGCGAGTCATTTGAGGGTTGTCTTGCAAACTCTCAATGATCGCCAGTTATTCGCAAAATTTAACAAGTGCGAGTTTTGGTTACAATCAGTTGCTTTCCTTGGGCATATAGTATCCAACGAAGGGATCCGAGTGGATTCCCAAAAAATAGAGGCAGTGAAACAATGGCCCAGACCTACCTCTCCTACCAATATAAGAAGTTTCTTGGGTCTAGTGGGTTATTATAGAAGGTTCGTGGAAGGATTTTCATCCATAGCCTCGCCATTGACTAGGTTGACTCAGAAGATGGTCAAGTTTCAGTGGTCAGATGATTATGAGGAAAACTTCGCAGAATTGAAAACTAGGTTGACTACAACTCCTGTTTTGACTCTACCAGAGGGTTCAGACAGTTATGCAATTTATTGTGATGCATCCAGAGTCGGCCTAGGTTGTGTGTTGATGCAGCGAAGTAAGGTTATAACTTATACTTCCAGACAACTTAAGGTGCATGAAAAGAATTATCCAACTCATGACCTCGAGCTTGCAGCGGTGGTGTTTGCACTCAAGATTTGGAGACACTACTTGTATAATGTTCATGTAGATGTGTTCACAGACCATAAGACCCTCCAGTATGTATTCACCCAAAAAGAGTTGAATCTTCGCCAGAGAAGATGGCTTGAGTTCCTCAAAGATTATGATATGAGCGTGCATTACCATCCGAGTATGGCGAATATAGTACCAGATCTTTTAGCATATTATCCATGGTAGTGTAGCACATGTTAAGGAAGAAAGAAGAGAGCTAGCAAAGGATGTTTATAGACTTGCTCACCTAGGAGTTCATCTTATGAGCATATCAGATGGTGGTGTAACGGTTCAAAATGGGGCAAAATCTTCTTTGGTAGTGGAAGTTAAGGAAAAGAAAGACAGCGATCCGATATTACTTGAACTCAAGGGTGCAGTCCACCAATAGAGAGTTGAGGTTTTCTCCCAAGGGGCAGATGGTGTGCTTCGCTACCAGGGTCGATTATGTGTTCCTAATGTGGGTGAGTTGAGACAACATATTCTTGCAGAGGCCCATAACTCCAGATATTCTATTCATCCAGGTGCCACTAAGATGTACCGCGATCTGCGGGAAGTGTATTGGTGGAATGGTATGAAAAGAGATATAGCAGACTTTGTGGCTAAGTGCCCCGATTGCCAGCAAGTCAAGGTAGAACATCAGAAACCAGGAGGTATGACTCAAGATTTTGACATTCCTACTTGGAAGTGGGAAGTGATCAACATGGACTTCATCACTGGTTTACCTCGTACTCGCAGACATCATGACTCCATTTGGGTGATAGTTGACAAAGTTACTAAGTCTACACGCTTTTTGGCAGTCAAGACTACAGATTCGGCTGAGGACTACGCCAAGCTTTACATTAATGAGATTGTGAGGTTGCATGGGGTTCCTTTGTCTATCATCCCAGATAGAGGTCATCAGTTTACCTCTCATTTTTTGAAGTCATTTCAGAAAGGTCTTGGTACTCAGGTTAATCTTAGCACATCATTTCACCCATAGACGGATGGTCAGGCAGAGCGTACCATTCAGATCTTAGAGGATATGTTGAGAGCTTGTGTGATCGACTTCAAGGGTAGTTGGGACGATCACCTTCCTCTTATAGAGTTTGCCTACAATAATAGTTACCATTCCAGCATTCAGATGGCCCCTTATGAGGCATTGTATAGGCGTAGATGTAGATCTCCTGTGGGCTGTATTGAAGTAGGTGAAGCAGCCTTGATAGAGCCAGATTCAGTCAATTATGCTATAGAGAAAGTGCAATTCATCAGAGATAGACTTAAGACAGATCAGAGTCGCCATAAGTCTTATGTAGATGTAAGGAATAGGGAACTAGAGTTCCAAGTTGATGATTCGGTTTTCTAGAAGGTGTCACCTATGAAGGGGGTAATGAGTTTTGGCAAGAAAGAGAAGCTTAATCCTAGATATGTAGACCCTTACCGGATCTCGGAAAGGATTGGTAAAGTGGCTTATGAGTTAGAGTTGCCAGCAGATTTGGCAGCAGTGCATCCAGTCTTCCACATTTCACTATTGAAGAAGTGTGTGGGTGATCCAGCATCCGTAGTGCCATTAGAGAGTGTGGCTGTGAAAGATAGTCTCTCATATGAGGATGTACCAGTTGAGATTCTCGATCGTTAGGTTAGAAGGTTGAGAAACAAAGAAGCCGTTTCAGTCAAGGTTTTGTGGAGGAGTCAGTCCGTAGAGGGAGCTACTTGGGAAGCAGAAGCAGCCATAAAGTCCAAGTACCCTCACCTCTTTCCTTCCAATTCCACTCCAGCTAGAGGTAATAGTTCTTCATCAGTTTTTCAGTTATTCTTGCACATATTCAGTCTTAGTATTATGTTCCTTTAGTTAGTACTTGCATTTTCAGTGTATTTGCATGTTCTTGGAACTCAGTTCAGTCAGAAAATCAGGTTTTAGTACTAAGTGGTTGGGATTGCAACTCCTTCCCTCCATACTCAGCTAGTTTAGTCTTCATTCGAGGATGAATGGTCCCAAGGGGGGGATAACGTAACACTCTGTATCTAAAAACAAAACTTAATGCATATTTCCAGAAGTTGCAAGTGCAACCCACGATTGCCACCCACGGACCGTAGGGTGACCCACGGCCCGTGCTGGTGGTCTGTGGTTCACATCTGCAACCATCCCCAGAAATTCAGACAAAAACAATTATAAGTCATGACCCACGGATTGACTTGACGGATCGTGAATCCATTGACGGATCGTCGATCAGGCCGTAGGTCGAGACCCTCAGAACCTGGTCTATGAAGTCGATCGACAGACTGGTATGATGGATCATGAATCCATCGACTGATCGTCGATCAGTCCGTAGGTCGAGACCCTTAGAACTTAGTCTCTGAAGTCATCGACGGACTAACAAGACGAATCGTGGATCCATCGATGGATCATCGATCAGTCCATAGGTCGCTTCAGCAGATTTTAAGTCAGGGGTCTTTAGGTCTTTTCCTTATGCGTTGGACCCCTAAACTATGTCGTTTTAACCCTAAAAACGTGGTTTTGGTTAGTTTTAGCCTAGAAACATAACTAGAACTTACCTAAGTAAATTCTTTAGTCAAAACTTAGAAAAATTAGAGTGTAAGAAGAGAAGAGAAGTCAAGAACCCTAGTTCAAGAACGCAACAAGTTTCCTCCAGTTCCAGCCCTGAAATATAAGGATTTCTCTGTGGAATTTGTCACCAGGTATGTGGTTTTTCACTAGTGGGTTCCTTTCACTCATTGGGTCCCTAGATTTCAGTCAGATTCTTGATTCCCTTATCATAACTAGACCTAGGGTTTCAAGAACTTTAGCAGATTATCATGAATTAGTTAATTACATGTTCTAAATCAGATTATCATCTTATTATGTCGTTTCTTGCATGAATTTCAGAATCCTAGCTATGTATTTCTTGAGTTCTTGAATTACACATGCTAGGTCAGATATTTCAGTTATTCAGTTATACATGCCTCAGCTATTAATGCATCAATATCAATTGTTGCATCCTCAGTTTGCATGTTAGGTTTGAGCTATCCAGTAACTTACAGAAATTCAGTCATAATGTGTAAATTACTCAATCCATTAGGAGTAGCATAATACCGAGTTGGACTAGGGTTCAATGTACCCAAATAGTCCCAGAAGTACTAGCCACGTAGGCTGTAAGTCCCCTCCGTGGGCATCATTTTAGTGATCACGCCAGCATGCCTTTATACCTCTGGCAGGGTATATTAGGTCCTCTCGATGGGGTGTATACATCGGACTCCATATTTAGCTCATGTGGCTTTATTATCGGTTATTAGTAGCTCCCACATTTCAGTCAGACTCCACAGCATTGACCACGTTTCAGTATTCAGTCTCAGCATGTTTAACTTGGTCATTACATTCAGATTAGTCATGTTCAATATTTTAGCATCTATATCATGTTCAGATTATTTCATTGCTTTATTGCTTTGTTCAGTTATATGTTTATTTCAGCTTTATTCTATCCTGCATGCTCAATACCTTTCAAATACTAACGCATACTCTGTGCTACATCTTCTTGTGATGTATGTTCAGATTCTCAGCATCCAGATCACATTTAGGTTGGTTCCTGATCTCCAGTTTAGCAGCATCAGTGGTGAGTCCTCATTCTTCAAGGACAACAGCATGTTATCTTGTCATTATTTCAGTCTTTTAGTTTCAGTTTTGCTAGACTTAGCTGGGGCATGTCCCAGCACTTCTAGTCAGTTAGAGGCTATTTTCAGACATAGTTAGATTCAACTTAGTCTTTCGAGTTTGATATTTCTTTTTATTGAAACTCCCAGATTTTATATATTCAGTTAGTATATGGTTATTCCCCATCATTTCAGATTTACCTATGATTAGCTTCCGCATCAGCTTTATTTCTCACCTTATCTTTAGTATGCCCATGATCATTCCAGCAAGGTTAGCTTGGGATCACTGGTGGTCATAGGTCCCGTGTCCGCGTCTCGGGGGTAGTCTCGGGGAATGACATTAATCCATTCACTCTCTCGAGCTAAATATGTGGAATTGGGTTTAGGGTTCACTCTCTCTCGCTAAACCCAAATCAACCCAATACCCACAAATCATTAATCAAAAACCTTAGTTCTAAAACCTCTCTCTCGAGCAAGCCAAGAACACAAACATAGAACTGCATTTGCAACTATAATTCTTAAATTAAACCATAATTAATTATTAAACTCAGTTTTAAATAGCATTTAAACTAACAATTTAGCAATACCCATAAACTAAATCAACCCATAATCACATGATCACACCCCAATAATAGGGGTTTTAGCTAGACATTATACAAAGGTAAAAACAGTTACCAAATTGATTATCCATCAACTGGATAAGAGTAATTTTTTCCCTACAATGCTCCAATTTGATGAATCTCAAAGACCCACTTCCAATTTCTCAAAAGTGAATTTCTTCAATCCTTCAAAGCTAAGGAATAACTCTAGAGAAAACTGTCTCCAGATGTAAAAGATAATTAAAAGATTTTCAAGATGTTCCAACATACTAAACTAAATGTTC
This sequence comes from Solanum acaule, assembly GCA_036250505.1. Taxonomy (NCBI): domain Eukaryota; kingdom Viridiplantae; phylum Streptophyta; class Magnoliopsida; order Solanales; family Solanaceae; genus Solanum; species Solanum acaule. The sequence continues at coordinate 43,214 of JAJOOR010013996.1, read as the reverse complement.
AAAAACGTATTTATAGCTGCCAAAAATTTGCTACAAATAGGCATTTCGGCAAAGTAAGTCGGGCTCGCAGATCCACTCGGCGAGCCGCCCTATGATCTCCTCTATTGCCTTGTCATTTAGCATCCTTGGGTTCTGTAACTTTAGGCGATCTATCACTGCATCGCGGAACTACTCGGCGATGCGCTGATTGATCCTTTTTATCGTCGATTTGGTTTCTTCCCTCAGGGTTAGCACACTGGAACTTTAGGCGGTGGAACTGGCCTTTCGGCAATTTGCCAAATGCTCTTGGCGATCACCAGGCTTTGCCTTCCTTCAATTCTATAATTTGTTTTGTTCCTTTTTGCATGTTAGTGTCCTTGCTTTGTTCCTCAGTCCATGTTCTTGAAAATCAAGGATTTTTCATCAGTTTATGGCACAAATTAACCATTTGAGGACACTAAATCTATATAAACAAAGCCCTAAATGAGACCAAATCTCGGACTTATGAACACCCCCAACTTAAACTTTTTTTTGTCCTCAAGTTCAGCAGTTCAAAAAGGATGTCTCAAATAGTGCTACAAAAGACTTAACATGATTGCACACAACAAGACTCAACTACTCATGCAAGGATGAATTTTGCACTCAAAGATTCAAGTTGTAACTTGCCATTATCAAAGATGCTCAAGTTCAAAATACTTTCTTCAAATGCAAGTTCAAGCTCAACAAAGGTACTCAAATGCCCTCACAACAAAGATGATTCCATATTCCCACACAATTTCTCAACAATTTATAGTTCCGGAATCACATATGACTCTCACACTCACAAAGATGAACACATGCATGACTTCACCCATAGATTTGCCCTTATTTTCCAATCAACATTCGTTTCAGCTCACTGAAGATCAAAAAGTTCTTTTCAAGGCTTGTAACGAGGATGAGTGTAAAGGTATGATCATTTAGGCTTAGTGGCTGCTACCCTAATGAAATGTGGTCTGAACATCACTTTCTTCCTTTTCTTCAACATTTTAATCATGCTCAAAATTTACCCCATTATTCAACTTCCAATGGACTACTGTACACCCCATTTCTTTTGCAACTTTCACAACTCTGTCATTCTTTTTCTTTTGCTTTCTTCTTTTCTTCCATCTTTTTTTAAGACCATTGCTAAAAGAAGGGTTTTTTCACACTTCTTGATTTACCTTCTCTTTTCACCACACCCCAACATAGGCTTTTGGCCTAAGTTGGCTATTCAAACAAACCATATTTCATGAGAGTTATGGGTAAATGAATAAAGAGGGGTCATAATTGTTCAAGTTTCTTCCAAGAAAAGGATAAAGCTCCAAGGGGTTCAAGCAAGGTTCACACACCTCACAAGGTTGGCCACAAAAAGAGGTATATTGTCAAATTATTTCACTCCTAAAAAATTATTGACAAAGATCATTTCAAGAGCTTGCATCACTTAGTCAACCGGACCAACAGGGCAAATTCTAGGTGTCACCACACACAATGTTCAGGGTAAGCTCATGACACAAGGCATTGGTACCAATATCAAACGAGACTAATTCGAGTTAGTGTGCAATGGTCATCACAAGACACTCTATTCGATAACCGGCAAGTCATAACGAGATGCAAAAAGTCAACATATTGTTTATGCAACTTCATTTAGCCTCATCGTAGCCACGCATTCATTTTTGTTCGATCAAGAGCACTATTCAAGTCATCAGTATTGATCATAACCGGTACGCAAATTTGCACAAGAACATCCACATTCAAACACAACAAGAGGTGGCAAAAATTTTCAGATGGGTCAAAATCTATTTCTATTTAAAACAAGGAGCAACAAGCTCAATATATCTATAACATAGAATCAACACACGATTTAAAACACAAAAACCCAATATATATACATAAAATGCAATCACAAGAGGTAGATATGGAAATAGCTCACCCCACCACAAATGAAAAGTAGTTGTCCTCAAATGCAACAAAAACAACCAAAATCAATAAAAGCAATAGAGAGGGAGGTAAAGAATAGTCATGTCTGCTCAGTCGCTCCATCTTTCCGGGCATCAATGCTCGATGTCACATCAGCAGTAACCGCACTCATCTCAGCCATAGTGGTGTCTCTCAATGAGGTTTGTCGGGCAGTCTTGAACATATCATCCTCCAAGTCGGCTAGATCATCATAAATAGCCTCATCTCGCTCCCCAAGTTGCTCTTCATCTGTTTCCGCCTTTGACTCAGCAACAGTCACATCATCCGTAGGCACATCTCCGGTGGTAGCTAGAGGCATCTTAGAACTGTCTGAAACACCCAAAGCCTCAACTGACTCAAAAAGAGAAGTCAAGTATGTGGACTTCAGATAGTCCATATCCTTCCTCAAATTTGAAACCTCGGTTTTCAAAGTCGTAACCTCGAAAGTAACCCCCTATCGACTCTCACAAGTATATACTTTCACCGTGAGAGCATCAATAGATGTCCGGAGGGGTGTCAAAGTAGCTAAGATGGCTCGCTCAATCATCCAAGGCACCTCAGCCTCTAGCTAGGAAGCCCGCACATCGACAGAATGCGCTAGGTGGCCCCATCTTGAGGAACATGGCCTGAGTGATCCTCGTAGACTGGGAAGCAGGGAAGGAGTGGTAGCGGGTGTACCTGAAGGCTCGGAGGCCGGAGTAGGCAAAGATGCCTCTGCAGGTATGGACTCAACATCAACCTCCGGGTATACATCCACCGGAGCTGCTCTCCTTTTATATGTCTCATCTCATGTGTACTCAGGCTCTATGTGGCAGATATCTGTGGAGGATGTAGGTGTGACCTCAATGTCCCTCATCTCATCACGAGCAACTCTAGCCCACCGACATAGTTCTGTAATAAGCACTGGGAAAGAAAGGGATGTATGTCGATGTTTGGCCCTTATGGCCATCTCTTGCTCTATGATTAGCCCCAAGTTGATGGTTTTTCGAGTGATGATTGATCTGAGACAGGCCGCCTTTGGGAGGAGGAGGATGAACTCATTCTATGAGGGCATGATGGAGTTACTGATGAACTCGAACTAATACTGAGCTGCTATATTCAAGTCCCTCTTCTCAATAGGATCTCCGACCTCGATCCACCTCGGGGTGATATCAATAATAAGGGGAGCTAGCCATCCCTTTAGGTCATCCAGGTTTGTCACAGTGGTAGCCAAACTCGGGTAGTCAAAACCTGACCCTCTATCAAATACAACGTTGATATAATCGTTGATGCATCTCACTACCTTCCCCCGAACCATGACGGACTCTACCGGTCTGAAGGCACTGGCCTTCTTCTTTCCCTTTGGACCTAGGTCACTGTATGCCGTGTAAAACTCCCGGACCCATGTAAGAATATAGGGGCCACGGGGACTGGTAAACTGCTCAAACTAGTGGAACCGAAGAGTGTCCCACACATAAGGGTACCTTTCCACTACACCATCCATGGACAATCTCTTCTCTTCAAGAATAGTCCTCAATCCCTCGTCCTTTAGCCTATTCAGTAGCCTGGGAGAAGCGCCCTGAACTGGTGGTGCTTCAGCCACCGTCTGTGCCAGAGCTGGCATTGTATCAGCAGTATGAGGGGTGGACTGCAGGATCCTAGATACATCTTGACAAACTCTAGCACGAATCTCAGCTATCCAGGTCTGAAATGGTTGGTCATCCTCAGGCTCGGAGAATAAGGCCTGAGAATGAATAGAATCCCCATCACTACCGGAGTTGTGCTCTGATCTCTCAGATACGGGAGCTTTGCCCTTGCCCTTGTCTCCCTTCAAAGGTGCTTTCTTTCCCTTTTTAGAAGGAGCAGCTGCTCCCTCATTAATTACGATGCACCTTGCTCGTTTGTGGGGCGACATTCCACTCTCATCCCAGTTGGTCCTAGCCATATCTGCAAACAACAAATCGGAAAAAGTTAGATAATACTCCAGAAAAAAAACTCAAAATTTAGTTACAGAAAGACTCACCGAACCAGTCACTAAGTTACTTTGGCCAGCTAGATTGGGTTCGCCGAAAGGACAGGCTTGAAAATTTCTCAGAAAAATAGTAGGTCGGCGATCTGTAGGACTCTTCAACAAATCTTCGACATCACTCGGCGAGCTCAGACTATCCCGTCAAATTTTACAGCAAGTTTTAGGGGTTAGGGCGCAGAAAGGACGATCAAGAAAGAGTTTCGGAGAGTCGCCGAGTGAACTTGGTGAGCTCAGGCTTCCCGCCGAAAGTTACAGACTCTAATCTACCCAAAACATGACACTAAAGGCGATCAAGGGGGACATTGGTGAACCGCCAAACGGTTCGGCGAGCTCGACTTAGCTCGCCAAACTGCCCAACGTGCCAAATTTCAACCTCGTTTCCCAATTTGAAGCTCGCAACCCCCGAAAAAAAATCAAACTACACACTTATGCAATTAAGCCCAGACCCATGCGACCCATGCTACTGGGGTACTCAAACTTCCCCCGATTTGGTCAAATCTGGCCATTTAACAACTTTTGTACTTCAGAATGACGTCAAATGATCCATCATCGGACAAAGTACGTCATTTATCACAATTGGGGTTACTCAGACTTCACCCGACTAGACCCAACAAAAATTTACCACAACCCAACAATTTATGATCAATTTTAAAGCACAAAACTCAAGAAATCAACAATTTAAGCAATTTAGGCACTATTTCAAAACTAAAATAGGCAAACTAGCACAACACTATGATTTCAGTACAGGCCCAGCACACAACAACAAGATTTAAACAAATGCATTCAAATTCAACCGCTATTTAAGAGTTCAGAGTTCGAAAAACCAACCTTTAAGCCAAAATAAGAATTTGAAACGCTAGGCGGCACTGTAATCCAAATCTGAGTACGAGATCAACATGACAAGCAACAAAAAAATGGGAAAAATATGCAAACTATAGAGTGTGGGTGAAAGTGTATGAGGCTAAAAATGAGGGAATATGAAAGATTTTGAAAGTTTAAACAGTTTGACCTTTTAAAACCTTTCAGTTCGCAGCCCTTTCGGTGATATTAGTCATCATCGCCGAACCACTCGGCGATCCGCCGAGTGGTGACTTACCTCGCCGAGTTTTACAGGACCTCCAGTTAATTTAGGGGTCCAAATAGTAGATAAAATTGGGCTCGCCGACCTATTCGGTGGGTCTCCAACTCATCCATGGGCCCGCCGAGTTTTACAGACTCTCACCTGTGATTTTGTGAGTCCAATGGCGGTCCAAGTCGGGCTCGCCGACCTCTTCGATAAGTCGTCCACTGGACTCTTGGCTCGCCAACTTGCATTTTTCAAGCACATTCCACTTTTCAACCTGCACAATCAACACCCATTATTCCAAAAACAAACACAAAGCATTAAAACCTTGGGTTGCCTCCCAAGAAGAACCTTAGTTAACATCGTGGCATGACGCAAGTATCCACTCAAGCTTCGTTCTTGGGGTTTGCCATAGTATCACTAGGCAACCCCCATTGTTGTCTTGGGTTTAAATATGAAGAAATTTGACCAATTTGGGTCTCCAACTGCTTGATAGAAATGGAATGCAAGATTACCATCTGGTTACATCTTCCTTCATTTCCTTCAAAACTTTAACAAACCCTTCAACCTTGTTGAGAATACGTGAGAGCATATCCTTAGTCTGGCCACCCTCAGAATCTTTGGGCATTTAACGCTCGTGGAAAGGAACATACCTATCCTTCTCCCTTTCTCTTTCATTCCAAGTGGCGTTACGATCGCGCCACTCTCTATCACAGTCTCTCTAGCCCTCATCTATATTCCAACCTTGGTTTCCACCCGGCCTTGGGTATTTAGCACGATAGCTTCCTCCTTGGTTGGCTAGGAAGTTCACTTCTTGATTGTACAATGCTTTAAATTTGGCCTCTTCGGGGTTTACACCACCAACACCGACAACATTAACACTCCATGTACCAGCACCCATAACATTCTTGGTCAAGATGTCCAATTGGGTCATTATCTTTTTCATGTTTTGGTCTCTTTCTTGATCCTTTTCAATCTACTCATTTGTCAGTTTATAAGTGAGAGGAAAGACTTGATCTTTGTGGGTGTACCATGCCCGGTTTATCTTGGTCATGCCATCAAGGAGTTGGGATGCTATTACATAAGGCTGTTGCATTAAACCTCCCTGAGAAATTTGATTAGCCACTCCCTTGTTCACCGAATTAAAGCATCTGTAAATGTATTGCAGTAGTACGTTATCGAGCATTCCATGAGTTGGGCATTGCAACACCATCTTCTTAAACCTTAGCCAAGTCTCATGGATTGACTCACCCTCCAAGCGCTTGAAGCTTTGAATGTTTTCCCAAAGAGTCATCATCTTCGAAGAAGGGAAAAATCACACTTGGAATGCGATAATAAGATCTTCCCATGAAGTGATAGAATCTCTTGGCAACTCAGCCAACCACTAGCATATTTCTCCCATTAGAGAAAATGGGAACAACCTCAGCCGGACTGATTCTTGAGATATGTTCTTAAAGGAGAATGATCCACAAACATCAACAAAATTCCTTATATGCTCATTGGGAACCTCATGAGCCAGACCTCCAAACAAACCCTTCAGTTGAAGGAGCTGCAACATGGTGCTTGTAATGTGAAACACAGTGTTTCCTTTAGCTGGAGGCAAACGAATGGCACCAACATCACCCATTTGGTTAGGGTCATTGACATTATTGAGATTCCCGATGTCATCTTGGTGGCCCACTTGGCTACCATTGCTTCCGTTGACACTCATTTCCTCCTCTATTTTAACACAAGCAACACAAAACCAAAACTAAAAGTAAGTAGATTCAACTATGGCTAAAAAGAACACAATTCAACTTCACCAAAATAATTTCAAACAACACCACTCCTTGGCAGCGGCGCCATTTTTTATTAATAATGTTTCAAAGACACTACTTCCAATTCTAAGTGTCAACGATCGTAAATCAGTATAAAACCCAACTGAATAAGTTAAGGTCAAATCCCACAGGGAACAGTACGTGTTTTAAATTCAATCAAGAACTATGAATGCAGTCTAATCAGCCATAGGAATAAACATTATCGAAAAAAGACATATCAAATAAAAGGGGTGACACAAATGTCAGATGGGGGTTTTGGTTTTTGATTATAAACTACAAACACAAGGAATTAACATTAATGAGACGAATCCTTGGGATGTAATCGATTATAGGAAATATAGACATATGGGTAATTGCAACTATTAGTGAATAGCTAGATATTAGTGTGTAGACTAGGCTATAAGGGAGGTAATTTTCTCTTGAACAATTACCCCAAATTAGGTGATTTCTCTCGAACATCAACAAGCATGCAAATGAAAAGCAACCCACATCTTAATCCATTCACTCTCTCAAGCTAACTGTGTGGAATTGGGTTTAGGGTTCACTATCTCGAGCTAAACTCAGATCAACCCAATACCCATAAACCATTGATCAAAAACCTTAGTTCTAAAACCTCTCTCTCTCGCAAGCCAAGAACACAAATATAGAACTGTATTTGCAACTACAATTCTTAAATTAAACCACAATTAATGATTAAACTCACTTTTAAATAGTATTTAAACTAACAATTAGCAATACCCATAAAATAAATCAACCCACAATCACATGATTACATCCTAATAATTGGGGTTTTAGCTAGACATTATTAAAAGGTAAAAAAATGTTACCAAATTGTTTAACCATCAACTCAGTAAGAGTAATTTCGTCCTTACAATGCTCCAATTTGATGAATCTCAAAGACCCACTTCTAATTTCTCAAAAGTGAATTTCTTTAATCCTTCAACGCTAAGGAAAAACTCTAGAGAAAACTGCCTCCAGATGTAAAAGATAATTAATATATTTTCAAGATGTTACAACATACTAAACTAAATGTTCAATAACTTATTTATAGCTGCCAAAAAATGTGCTACAAATAGGTATTTTGGTGAAGTAACTCGGGCTCGCCGATCCACTCGGCGAGCCGCCCTTTGATCTCTTTCATCGCCTTTTTGCCTTGTCATTCAGCATCCTTGGGTTCTGTAACTTTAGGTGATCTCTAACTGCATCGAGTAACTACTCAGTGATGCACCAACTTCTTCTTTTTGTCACCGATTTGGTTTCTTCCCTCAAGGCTGGCACACTAGAACTTTAGGCGGTGGAACTAGCACTTCGACGATTCACCAAACGCTCTTGGCGATCACAAGGCTTGCCTTCCTTCAATTATTCGGTTTTTTTTGTTCCTTTTTGCATGTTAGTGTCCTTGCTTCGTTCCTCAATCCATGTACCTAAAAATCAAGGATTTTTCATCAGTTTATGGAATAAATTAAGTATTTAAGGACACTAAATATATATAAACAAATCCCTAAATGAGTCCAACTCTTGGACTCATCATGGATCCACTAGTCTATGCTAAAAATTATTAAGGAATCACCTAAAGAGTATGACCCTTTCTACCCACGTTGGCTACATGTTTTATGAGGGTTGTGTGTTGTATGAACTCTCCCCCCATATCGGTGCTGAATACTACTTCCAAAATATACTCATCTCATATGTTTAAAAACATAACTCTTTCTGTGGTTTGAGAATATTACTCAAAAATCTTTCTCTAAAAAGAGATGTTACTCAAACTGCTAAAAACTATTTTGGAAATCTCAGTTTCCTCCTTTTTTAAATGTGAATACATTTACTCTTGGGACTACTTAGTTCCAATATATCATTTTAAAGAAAATGAATTCGACTCTACTCTTTCTCAATTCAAGTGCTCAAGTTTTATAGCAATTTGTAAAAAGACTTCGTAAAATAGGGTTCATGCCGAATTATGGACGTGAACAACTCAAGCCAAGGTTTTCAGTAACCATGCATAGAACTCAATACTTGGAACTCAACAACTCAAGGAGTCAATGGTACTAATAATCTCAAGAATGCTCGACTCGGAGGGTTCATGCGGAATTATGGGAATGACCTATTTAACTCAAGGACTCAATGATACCTCTCATCTCAAGACTGCTCGACTCATAGGGTTCATGCGGAATTATGGGCATGAACTACATACTCAACTTATGGAGTTCATGTGGAATTTATGGGCATGAACGACTCGACTCGAGGGTCTACATATGAATAAGGAACTCATGTATACAACGCTTTACATTCTCATACTTACTTTCTCAAAACTTAGTTCAAATCGATAGTTGATCTCAAAGTATTCACAATTGAACTCAAAAGCTTTTTTGAACTCTACTCTTAATTCTCTCTTGAATATGAATTATGAATTCAAGAGTTATGGTTCATGATATGAAGGATCTTGTGATGATAAAGTAGACTCATGAATACATTCTCCTCATTCTCATACTCACATGCTCGAGTCTTGAAACAAGTTACTAGAAGTTGTAGAAGACTCCTCAAAAAGACTCAAAGGGACTTTCTTAAAATATTCGAAAGAACTCCCAAGGTTATGATTCATGTTAGGAATGATTTCTAGGTGTTTAGAAGTAGTTTAGAGTGTTTAGAATTGATAGGGCTTGAAGGTACCTTCTTAAAGGACTCAAACAGGAGAAACGACAGAGAAGGGTGGGGACAGGCGACCTTGGCACACTGAGTGGCATAGGGAGCCAGACCTTTACCTACAGAGGTCCTATTGGGGTGCACTGGCTGGCACAGGGCACCAGGTTCCAACCCAGAAAACCCCGATGACTTTCTTTGCTCGTTTTCTCACCCTAGTTCGCCTAGATTTGAACGGTTTCTTCCCTAATCACTTGGATTTAATTACTCAACATAAGTACACACTAATATCCTCAATATATCCCTCTAAGCACTCACTTTCATCTCAAGAAATCCTCAAAACCCCAACAAAACAAGATTTAGAATGAAACTTCAAGAACACCTATCATGAACTTAAATCTTTCAATCTTTAAAGACGAAGTCGAATATGAAAATCATGTTTGGCATGTGGGTGAATGAACTCAATTCTATGGAAACTTACATACCTCTTAGGGATTAAACCCATGGCGAAAATCTGTAACAAAACATAAGAATCTCGATGAACGCTTTGATCCTCTCCTCTTTTCTCCTTTTTTCTCTTCTTTTCTCTTCTTGAACTCTCAACTAAATCCCTAAGCTTATATTAGGATTATGAAACTAAACCTAATTAGATTAGACCCCTAAAACGTTACTAAAAATTAATTAAATCTTATCGGGTAAGGAAAAGACCAAAATACCCCTCACTATATTCGGGTAACTTTCCTTATATGGACAACCCGACTTCAAACAAGCATATCACCCTTATACGAGCTTGAAAATTAGCAAACTCAGTGGAGTTTGAAAGATAATTCAAAGACCTTACATTTGATATATTATGGACCACCTAACTCATCCTTTTCTGAAAGTTATGGTCGTTTGAAGTTGACCCAAAACTTAAAGGAACTTAGGAATAACTTGAATGAATTCTCTCTAGTTCTTTTTGGAACTGAAGGTGCTACATCTAGTGACCTTCACACTTAAGAAATTTTTAATTCCTTGGTAAAATCTCACTCACTACGAAGAACGGTTTGAGTCTTAGTTCAAAAAAATTCTGGGGTGTTACAATATCTTCTCCTTGGGATCATTCTTCCTTGAATAACGACTGGACTGGGTATGGACTGGGGTTACTCTTACTAAGGTCTGAGTCTAATTGTATGTTCTTACTATATTCAACATTAACCCAAATCTTTGGGTTCGGGTTCTATACCTCTCTATAGGGAATCGCATCCCGAAACTATTACTCTTTACCACCACATTGGGCTCATATCAAGAACCACCTAATGTTTAACAACACCATATTCAAGCTTAGTACTTCTAACAACTCCATGGACTCCTACTAACCAACTCCTTCAAAACCAACTGAGGGCTCTCATTTAACTATTTCTCATATTAAAAACTTATCTTCTTCTTCCTCCTCATTAATAACCTTAGACGGAATTATCACACCATCAATATCACGATAGGATCATTAACCCTCTGTTTCTAACATCACTCTATTACTAAAAGGACCTCTGAAAAGATATCTCCCATACTCTTTTGAGCTCTTTACTATCTTATTCTCGACACTTGACTTGATTTCAAATCTTATCATCTCCCCCTTAGGTCTAAAGATAATACTTGAAAGCTATGGACCTATTCTATCATCTCTAACTGGTCTACCTCCTCTTTTACTCTAACACTCGGGAGGAGTTTATCTCATGACTACCGAACTCTCAATAAGCAGGTACTAAGACCTCTTTCTAAGGTGTTTCTCTTAACCTCTTCTGATTACATACCCTCTCGATACACCTCTTAATGCTCTTGTTACTCTTGTGACTTAGCCATACTTCACTACCCTTATCTAAAGGTTAGGGTCTCTCACTTGTACCACTCATATTTATTGCAGCTAATCATCTCAATTCCTCACCTACTCTATGTCAAGTCTTCTAGATCAAATATAAATACTAACATCATCACACTCATGTTGCCTTTCTTTTGATCATGACACTCATTGCAAATTCAAGCTTAATGTTTATCACTAAACCCGATTATCAATATGATTGCTCGCTTACTATACTAACTTACAACTACTAGATACAAATTCAGAAACACTCATCCACTAGGACCTTATGACAAGTAGTCAATCTTTACCTCTTAGTCTCCATACTCATAATTTACCATCGTATTCGACTTCGCAACTTAAGTACTACTTACTCACTTACTGCGCATTATCTCTCAAATAGTTCTATCATCCTCTGAATACTATGGGGTTCTCCTTTCAAAATTCATAATCCTAGCTTGGGTCTATCACCTCATGAATACTCTGCTATCTGATCCCACACATATACTTAGTCTCCTCTATTACGATAACACATTGGCATCAACTCTATTTCGGTTAACATATACTCTAAGTCATCTTGACTAGTAACTATTCCTCTTATCATGAACTCTTCTACAACCTTACTATTCCTTACTTGACTCATAAAGGAACTCATCACTTATAACTGATTGGGTGCATAATTGCAATAACATATACTGCCTCATCACTATCTCCTTTCCTTAGATTACTGATCCTCTGCATACAATTTTCTTAACTTAAGGCGTACTCTTTACTACTACTGCTCATAATCTCGTAACTCATGTTACCTTTTTGGGTGAAAATTTTACCCAAGCTCTAAACATACTTCCTTATAAGGATCTAAGCTGAAACAAGTCACGATTCATATAAATACATTACTCTGAAACTCAACACTTAACTCACTCATGGGCTTCTCTCAAGCCCCTTTAGAGTCTCATGAGTTCCTCAAGACTCTTCTAAGAGTAACTCATCGATAAAGGATTGACTTTGCTTTTCAACCACCTTTAGTATGGGGGTAGTTGAATGGATATGAAAACGCATGATTTAGAATAAATCTCTATGATATAGCTCTATTGCACGACTAAGAGTATGAAATAAGGGAAACTTTTTAAAATGTCTGTAGTCCCTCATTTATAGAAATGGGGCCCTCAAAACCATAAATAAGACCCTACTAACATGGCTTCATAGACACCCTAGGACACTTGAACTATGTGCTCTGATACCAAGTTTATCACGACTCGAGCCTACACCCTGGAGTGGCCGGCACTCGAGAAACATTGATGGTCCCCAAGCGAACCCTCATCCTGGCTCAATACAAGTGGAAGACTAACTCAAGCATACAAAAGCGTAAAAACTAAAAAAAATTCATGAAACTTAAATACAAAGCTTTAACTCAAATGATTTACTCTGAATATAAATAGAATATACAACTAGCCAATAATAGGCAACTCAAGTCTTTAATACATTTAATAAGATAAATGAAACAAACTTCTCAAACTCTATTGTCTATCTATGAAGCCTCTAAATGACAAAGATCGAAGTCGGGACAATACCCAGGAAATCTTGACAAAATTGAAAAAAGTAATGGCATCCTCCGGAAGCAATAAGGCTCATCATAGCTAACTCGAACTGCATGTGATATCAACGAAGTGCCTGTTGATGATCATGAATACCTATATATGCATCATGAAACGATGCAGGCCAAATGGATCAGTACATGGAATGTACGATCATGTAAGGGGAATTCCAAAGCATAACATAAGCTTGAACTGGTGGAAAAGAAACATACTTACCTCTTCTCAACTCACTCAACTCAACTCAACTCAAAGAAACATCGTTCAACTCAACTCAAGGAATACTCAAGGATACTCAAGGATACTCAAAACTACTCAAACTTACTCAACTCAGAAGTACTCAAGGGTAAGATACTCAACTCTGAAATAAGGTTCTCAACTCAATGAAATGGGGCTCAACGCAATAATAAGGTACTCGACTCAATGAAACACAATTCAACTCAAGATACTCAAGAACGAAGCAACAATAAAAGATACAATATATGGAAAACTTTTAAAATAGTAGATAGCAACTCAATGTATTGAAAAACACAATAACAACTCAATTTTTATATAATAAAATATAATATAACTATGTGGGAGTTTCTCTAACCGACAACCATCACTATGAGTTATGTGAAGATACAACGTTTCGCCCACGCTACTAGAACTGTCCTATATTTTGTCGAGGTATAGAACCTCTCAACTAAGTGGATCCACTAGTCTATGCTACAAAGCATTAAGGAATCATCTACAAAGTATGACTATTTCTACCCACGTTGGCTACATGGTTTATGGGGGCTGTGAGTTGTATGAACTCTCCCTCCATATCGGTACTCTTATGTTTAAAAACATAACTCTTTCTGTTGTTTAAGAGTATTACTCAAAAATCTTTCTCTAAATAGAGATGTTACTCAAACTGCTCAAAAATCTTTTGGAAATCTCAGTTTCCTCCTCTTTTAAATGTGAAAACGTTTACTCTTAGGACTACTTAGTTCATATATATCATTTTAAAGAAAATGAACTCGACTCTACTCTTTCTCAACTCAAGTGTTCAAGTCTTAAAACAAGTTTTAAAGCAATTTGTAAAAAGACTTCTTAAAATAGGGTTCATGCTGAATTATGGACGTGAACGACTCAATCCAAGGTTTTCAATAACCATGCATAGAACTCAATACTTGGAACTCAACAACTCAATGAGTCAATGGTACTACTCATCTCAAGAATGCTCGACTCGGAGGGTTCATGCGGAATTATGGGCATCAACTACTTAACTCAAGGACTCAATGATACCTCTCATCTCAAGACTGCTCGACTCATATGGTTCATGCGGAATTATGGGCATGAACTACTCAACTCAAGGACCTTCATGGGTAACGTGTAGTAGCCCCATGATTAGGAATATAATCCCAAAATGATTAGGAACTCAATACTTAAGACTTAGAACTAGAAGATACTACCCCTCTCAAATATACTCAACTTATGGAGTTCATGCGGAATTTATGGGCATGAACGACTCGACTCGAGGGTCTACATAGCAATATGGAACTCATGTATACAACTCTTCACATTCTCATACTTACTTTCTCAAAACTTAGTTCAAATCGATAGTTGATCTCAAAGGATTCACAATTGAACTCAAAAGCTTTTTTGAACTCTACTCTTAACTCTCTCTTCAATGTGAATTATGAATTCAAGAGTTATGGTTCATGATATGAAGGATATCGTGATGATAAAGTAGACTCATGAATACATTCTCCCCATTCTCATACTCACTTGCTCAAGTCTTGAAACAAGTTACTAGAAGTTGTAGAAGACTCCTCAAAAAGACTTAAAGGGACTTTCTTAAAATGTTCGAAAGAACTCTCAAGACTTAACTCTTAACTCTACCTTGATTTTGAATTACAAATTCAAGGTTATGATTCATGTTAGGAATGATTTCTAGGTGTTTAGAAGTAATTTAAAGTGTTTAGAATTAATAGGGCTTAAAAGTACCCTCTTAAAGGACTCAAATGGACGAAATAGTGGAGAAGGAAAGGGGGCATCCGACCCTGGCACACTGAGTGGCACAGGGTGCCAGCCCTCTACCTACAGAGGTCTGGTTGGGGCGCCAGGCCCCAATCCAGAAAACCCCGACAACTTTCTTTGCTCGTTCTCTCACCCTAGTTCGCCTAAATTCGAACGATTTATTCCCCAATCACTTGGATTTGATTAATCAATATAAGTACACACAAATATACTAAATACAGCCCTCAAAACACTCACTTTTATCTCAATAAATCATCAAAACCGCAACAAAACAAGATTTAGAATAAAACTTCTTGAACACCTATCAAGAACTTAAATCCTTCAACCCTTAAAGATGAATTTGAATAAAAAAATCATGTTTGGCGTTTGGGTGAATGAACCCAACACTATGGAAACTTACATACCTCTTAGGGATTAAACTTATGGCGAAAATCCACAACAAAACTCAAGAATCTTGATGAACGCTTTGATTCTCTCATTTCTCCTCCTTTCTCTTCTTTTCTCTTCTTGAACTCTCAACTAAAACTCTAGGCGTATATTAGGATTATGAAACTGAACTTAATCAGATTAGACCCCTAAAAACTTACTAAAAATGAATTAAAATCTAATTGGGTAAGGAAAATACCAAAATACCCCTAACTATTTTCGGGTAACTTTCCTTATTTGGACAACCCGACTTCAAACGGGAATATATCCCTCATACGAGCTCAAAAATTAGCAAACTCGGTGGCATTGAAAAGATAATTCAAAGACCTTTAATTTGATATCTTATGAGCCACATAACTCATTCTGTACTGAATTTTATGTTCGTTTGAAGTTGACCCAGAACTTAAAGGAACATAGGAATAACTTGAATGAAATTTGTCTAGTTCTTTTTGGAACTAAAGATGCTACATCTAGTGACCTTAACACTTAAGAAATTTTTAATTCCACGGTAAATTTGACTCACTACGAATAACAGTTTGAGTCTTAGTTCAAAAAATTTCTGGAGTGTTACAATAATAGTAATTGTTGGGCACGCGACACATCCCTCGAAATGGTACATCCTCTATAATTTCTTATTCTTCCTCAATCACATAACACTTATCACAACCATGTCTCAGAACCAATGCAAATGACATGTTCACATAAATAATGAGGAGATGACCATTTTCATAATAATGCACAATTCACAACAACACAATCATAATACAACATCAACAATGAGTCAATGAGCCTTTCAAACCATTCTCAACACATCACACATCAATAATTAATCAAATTGCCTTTTATTACCCCCTTTTTATCATTAGAATTATTCAATATGGACAAGTCAACCCATCACCAAGTCTCATTACTCTTTAACACATACCACAAGGAAATACACGATTTATACACCTAACAAGGATTTATAAATCCATTTTACTCAAATACTCGAACAATCACTCCAGGACTTGAGCCTTCTTTTTCATTGAGCTTCCAAATCAATACAATCTATTCACATAAATAATCACAAAAAGCTTTCAAAACTAACAACACCTATATTACTATATGTCTAACCTAGACCCAAAAACTCACTCAAACCTAAAATCAAGTTCCTAAATGTTGATGCCAATTAACATGTCAACTCTTTCAATTTTTCTTCAATTTTCAAGCCTAGGGTAAAATTCCGATTCCTCCAATATCATAATCTAACAGTATTCATATAATACAATATATCTAATATTTTATTACCTATCTCAATATATCAAAACATAAATAATAAGATGATAATTATAAAAAGAATCAAAATTGAAGCCAGATAACTAACCACAAGAATCAGTAGCCAAAATATGAAACTAATATGCATCAATTTTCCTATTTCAATTTATTCCTTCAATCCCTTATTATATTATATATTCCTTATCTTTGGCCATTAATAGGTCATGATTAACAATTAACTTTTGTCTTCATGCCTAACGGCCAATTGCAACCATTTATATGAGAAATTTCACTATATTTACACAAACAATAATAAGGGTGCCGTACCAACAATTGAAATCAACATTCTAGGCTAAAGGTTGTGATTTGGAAGAAAAACTATTTTACCTGCAATACGAAGTGCGAGACATTCTTCAACCTGGGCCCGAAGAGGTAACTTTCTGTCTCTCTTTTCTTTTCTTAAATAATTAAGTATCAAAAGTGACAAGTCTTACTACTTACTTTAATCTATATGGGCCAAGTAGTTTAGGGTATTAAATAAAAAAGGGAAAATTACATAAATGGACCATAAAATCCAAAGTAATTACAAGTTCATACTCAAATCAAAAGTAATTCCTGAAATACCCATTCTCTCATAAATAATTACAGTCCATACCCCCTCCCCATTCATATCATATACTATATTGATATCATTAGGTTGATAATTTCGCTTAACTGATACTAAATCAGTATATATATATATATATATATATATATATATATTGTATTAGTATCATTAAGGTTTCTTGTTCAGAAATTACTTATAAGTCAATGATACTATAAGAGTATATGTATATATATATATATATATATACACTCTTATAGTATCATTGAGTAATGAGTAATGAGTAATTTCTGAACAAGAAACCTTAATGATACCAATACAGTATATGTATACTGATTTAGTATTCATTCAGCGAAATTATCAGCTTTAATGATATCAATATAGTATATATATACTGATTTAGTATCAATTCAGCGAAATTATCAGCCTTAATGATACCAATACAGTATATGATACTGATTTAGTATCAGTTAAGCGAAATTAGTAAGGGGGTATATAGTGTAATTATTTAGTGGGGTATGAATGTAAAGGGGTATATATTTGTAATTATTTTGCTTTTATGGGGCATTTGCTTATTTTTCCCTAAAATATATGGACTTAGCCCATTAGTCATAAACTAAATAAATTATCTAAAAATTACCCATTAATTTAATAACCTCAGTTATCGAATGGTTCAAAATTCTCAAACCAACTTCATCGACTGATTAAAAATGACTCAGCCAAATATCGGGAGGAGTAAATAAATAATTTTATGAAAATGACCTTCCGGGTCATTACAATAAACTAGTCCTTATTAGTAATTTTTTTGATAATATTTATTAAAAAAAATTAAAAAAAAGTAGATAAAACTTACATATATATATATATATATATTAATTTTGTAAATTGAATAAACTACTTATAAAGCTACTAGGAATCCAATTGAGGTCTCACTGTCGCCAAAAAGCCAAATAATTACGGGTTGTAAAAATAGAAACTATCAATACGTAATGTGATGTAATAGAAGGACTGGCAGATAAGACAGGTTTTTGGATAAACGGATTCTTCCATCGAATAGGTACTACTTTCACACCATGTGTAGCCAATAATGATTTTAGTGCAAGAAGTTGAATTTGGTTACGGCAGAAAGGGTCCAACAAGTTCGTCTTTCCTCTGTACCATGAAATGGTACAAAGCTATCCCTCGGATGACACACAATCTCTACCTCTAGCTTCGGGAAGAAATACTCGTACAATTATTCATGATCGTAGAACTACATGATTTTCATATACATATAAATGTAGTAATTCAATCAAGAATACATACCCAGATCAACCATATTGTTCTTCGAGAATCACTACAAGAAAATGGGTTTTTAGTGAAAGAAAATTAAGTCGCTAAAAGTGTAAATCTAGTCGTTATTAGTCACTTACGACCGGAAAGAAATTGGTCGTCTCCCGTCGTTAGTAGCTCTGACGTTAAAAGTAGACGACCAAATTTTAGTCCGGTCGTTAAGAAATCTTTAGTGACGGCATAAAATAGATCTCTTTTTGCGATAACATTTTCCTTTCGTTAATTTTTATTCTGGTCGTAGATAACTTCAGAAAGAGATATTATAGGATCTTTTAGAGACTGGAATCCTTTCGTTAATTTTTATTGATATTTTTTTAAAAAAATATTATGAAATGAAAATTAGTTACGTTTTGTCCATTGTGATTGATAATTAAAAATCATTATTTCATATGTAATTATACAAAATTTCATAACTTATAAAATAGAGTCAATAATATGTATAAATGGTTGATAATATATATAAGCATGGTACGTAGTTAATTACATAAAACAAAGAGGTTTTAAAAATCCTACAAAAAGAAAACTAAGAGTCTAGAATATATATGTAGAGATCGTAATTAGTATTTTTAAGCAAATAGCCTAGATAATAAGTAAAGTAGGTTTAATAAAATTCTTGCACTTCAACTTGGTTCATCTGCTAACATCTTCAATTGTTTTTCAACTCACTCCAAACTTGAAAATCCTTCGCGACTTCAAATTTTTGATCATCTGTTGCAAGGATAAAAGCTTGCATTAGTTAATTAAATAGTTCAATTGGTATGTTGCTGAGACATAAATGATGATTGTATAATTATTTTCTCATAAAAAAATCAGCAAATATATTTTGACATGTAAATACTTTTGACCGTATACCTTAATTCTTAATAATACAATAATCATTCTAAAAAGAGAAATAATTAATCGATGCAAGAACATTGAAAGAGGAAATGATGACTTGTATAGTAAAGAATTTTGATAATACTTCCCCAGTGTGCTAACTTGGGTGGGCTTAAATCTGCATAAATTCAGGTCTGGTAAATAAAAAAATTCTGGTGCATAAATGTAGAAGTTGTTTCCTGTAACTTCTCATAATGTACTTCTCTATTCGCTTTATTTTTGTATTCATATCCAATGCATCTTTGTCCAGTGTGGAATGATTTGTAGTTTCCAGGGACTAGTTCATCGTCTTTAATTGGACTTTGATGAGTATTCAAACTTCGAAGGGACAAAGACAATGGAAAAGGTAGAAAAATGTTCAAGCAAGGCGAGTTTCCGAAGTGCAAGTACTTCAACATGTATTAGAAATACTCCTCTCTTAATAAATGTAAAACCTACTTTAATATGAAAACTAAGGATAGTATGAAAACTAAGGAGTTTAGTAGTTACTGTGATCTACAATGGGAATGTTTTCGAAGCCATTCAAAACTTTGTGAATTCTTTCTAATTAGTTGTGAGTCCTAAAATCTGGAAATGTTGTTGTTTATGTGCTTTTTTCATGTAGATATACCCTTACATGAGCTACATAGATCCACAGAAGGTTGTCCCTTGTATTACAGTTATTGGAAACAATGGTGTTCAACAATGGCAACATGGTACGCTCAGCTTATACATGTTAACAAGCTTACTAACCTGTCAAATGATTCAACCAATATTTTGTTCACTTGATGATGGTGGTGATGAAGGTTCTCTAAATATTGCACTTTCAAATATTTCACATCTCTTCTCTATGTTATCCATGCGTCTTTTCATTGATTCATTTTCTTTTCGACTCGCATTCAGTTCTTCTAACAGTGCAACCTTTTCTTTTCGACTCACATTTAGTTGTTCTAACAGTGCAGCTTTTGCAGAGCTACCTCCTTTTAAATCTTTACTGGTAATCCCGCCACCAAATCCAACAACATGACTCCTGCTCTGAGGTCCGAAGCATCTCTCTACTACCTCAATATTAGTAAGTGATTGCTCAACTTGTAGCAGTTCCTGAATTTTTTCATGTAAAATACAAGAAAATTTAAAGATAGTGCAATATACTAAGTAAAAGTATATAAAATAAAATTTTAAAATGAGCATACGTATTTTTGATTGGTTTCAGGTTTGAAAAGCTTGTTGTCCTTCTTACGAGTCTCAAAGAAGATAGTCGCCATGTCCGGTGGATTACCATGCTTGCCTCCCTTCACATTTAAACAAGCAGTCATATACTTGAAATGAAGAGTAGCTTTCTTAATAGGATTAGAAGAATCACATACGTACCAACTCATAAATTATCTCTCTAATCGGCTTGCTACCCGTATGATGAGGCATACTCAACTTAGACCTGTTCATTGCATTCCGCGTACTTTTTTCCTATATTAACAGCACATCAACAACATTATGATACACAATTTCTTGCTTAAAGAAGAGGTTGGAACAAGCAAGTTTTGACATAAGGAATCATTTAATAAGAGCCAAAGGAAACATAGTGATCAGCACAAGTGCATTTGAAATATTAAAATTCTGACATGCTTTATACTTTCAAGTCCACCTCAGAAAGAAGATGACAATAAGTTTCAATAGTCAAGTTCCAAACTTTGAAGTAATAATGAGATGCAACACCATAATTGAAAGACCTTACACTAAAATCAACTACAAGATCTAAAGTGCCCAAGCATGATGGGATGACACAAGACTGAATAACGGATGGTGACATCTTAAAATCTGTCAAATATGAGTTATTTTTGGTCGTCATTTCTGGAACCACTTGAGTCATGTAACAACTTTACACAAATTTGGTCCTCTAACCTTTTTTATCTTGTCAAATTCACATGAACCTACAACTTTTGACATAAGTAAAATATTACAAAATCTCAATCTATAAACAATGAAAAAGTTCTAACAATTCAGAGAGTTAAATACCTGCTTTACTTCTCCGAGTGTCTTGCATCACTTCAACTTCATCTTGAGGAAGAGTAAGATCATCTTGTGTAAGTTCATTCAGATCATACTATGTATTTCTAGAATCTTTATTTTTTCCATTCAAAGTTCTCTTTTCAACACACCTTCTCGGAGAGCCCACATATGTAAAGCTTTGTGCTCGCTCCCTTGCTAATAAAACATTGAAATAAACTCAGTCCACAAACAACAAAATGAATTACCTACTAAACCTCGGGAAATTCTGTCCTTAGAAAAGCAATGACCAGTGGAGCGGGATGCATCAAGGTACAAAAAGTAACATATTTTAGACTAGATCAAGGACACCATACAACAAACTACAGAAGGAAAAATACTTGAAGCAATTTCATATCAGTAGTATTATAGTAGGTACCAGTTGTTATAGGTACGGGAGGGGGGGTTCTACTTGCTTTTCTAGAGCACATACTTGGACTACTGTGTATATAAGACCTTGAAGGTTGTAAAATACCTGATTTACTTCTCAAAGCCTCTTGCATTACTTCAAGATCATCATGACGAAAGGAAGTGTCATGTTCAATTGTATTAAAATTAGGTTGCCTAATGATCTTATTATGTGCTGGTACATTCATATCAGAAGATACAACAATATACCCTTTACTTTTTCCAATCGAAGTTCTTTGTACAAAAGTACTTCCTCTGGCAGAACCCACAGATGTAATGTTCTTTCCATTTTCCTTGACTATATTAAGAACATTACAAAATCTTAAACTCAAATCAATAAAATAAATCTGCATGTTTAGATTAATCTTGACTTGAATTGAGCGGAAATCTTTTATTTATTGTTCTTTAGAAGTTGTTTTTCTCTCTTGCCTTACACTTTATAAATAGTTTTGATGGATAAGACTATATCTTTATGGCAAAGAAAGGACCCTTTTAATCTTAGAGAGTTTTGAACATTATTCTCACTTTCCATCATTGTGATTAGTGGAGATGTTGGGTAGTTTTAAAATTACCAAGTAACTCCCCACTTAATGGGTAGTTGGAAATTACTAGGTAACTTCCGCACTTAATGGGTAGTTGGAAGTTACTAGGTAACTTCCCCACTTCTCCATACATGTTTAGGATTTAACTTATATTAATTATTAAACCAAAATATAATTATGTGGGCCATAGAAATTTACATTTTCTTCTTGGAAAGAGAGTAAAATTCTCGGTATTTGATATTTGTTATCTTTGGTAGCATTCAACATTAGCAACGGAACTTGAGGCGAAGACATGTCAAAATCATCCTTAGTGATAGCAACTCCCACGATGTACAAACAACACCTACAGCAATGAAATCTTCCATCATTTTAATGTGATTCACGATCTTAACAAGGAGATCGTTAGGCAGTTCTTCCCATATCGCCATAGCTATAGGGAAGAACAAAAATAGGTGAAGTCAAAATTTTATTCTTGTGGGTTTTACTTGAGGATATGTATTTGTATTTACATAGGTTGTGTAACAAATTTAGGACTCTGTTAATTAAGGACTCTATGACAATCCATCAGCTACAAGTTTGTCAAACTGTTTTCCTCTTAAAAAATGTTCAATTTTTAATAATCGATATATATTACTACTAAGTGATATAATATGTAGTCATTTACCTATTGAAGAAGGGTTGTCGCATAATATGTTTATTCTTTATGTGGAATTATCGAAAGTTTGTTTACATAAAATTAACTAATAAGTATTTTAACTGAAGAGGTGTCTTTTAAATAAGGATGTGTCCAATCATTCCTCAGTTACTACTGATTCTATTAAAGTCGACTTCTTCTTATTTTCAATAACTTGTAGAAAGTATTTTTTCCAATTAATGTATCAATGCTACCCATTGTCCATAAAAAGAAATGCAGGATTTAAAACACTTATATCATAAAGCAAGTGAGAAACTTCTATTCATAGACTAATTATTCACTTATACAAAAAGAAACAGGGGCGGGTCCAACAAAAACCACCTTCAAATTTGAAGGACCATCTTAAGTACCCATAATGTTCTTCCTTTTAATTACCACAATGATGACCATTAACATTTTACCACACTCATATTCATACATTCAACTACTTGTCATTTTTCAGACATATTATGCATTGCTACCACATTCATAGAAGAGAATAAAGCAAATTAATTGGGTAAATTTCATGACTTTTGGTCAAACGTTTATTATTTTGCTTTAATCATCATCATATCATCATTATGGCACATTAGGACTTAAACCTAACATCTTATCCATAAAAAAAAGCCTTAGACCATAAATTAATGGGACTTGAACCCAATTTCTTATCATCATGGTGCACCTGGACTTATAACCTGATGTCTTATCCTTTTAGTAAAGTGAAACTTGAATCCATTGTCTTACCCTCTCAACCAATAGCATAATAGGCCACAATATACTAGGGCTTCCCTCAAACCCTTTAAAAATATTATCAATTATGGTGGCTATGAATTTCTTAATTATGATACATAATTTAAGGGAAATCATGATTATATTCAACTATAATGAATTAACAAAGGTATGTAGAACATGATCTACATTTTAATAAAACAAGATCATAAATAACAATTTCTTTACAAATTATTAACTTACAAAACTATCTTTACATTTTAAACATATAAGTGATCAAATTAAAAGTTTGCTCAAAGTAAAAGCAATTTCCTGGACTCATTTGATTTTAAGATGGTAAGAAAACTAATGATGCATAATCAAAAGTAGAATATAAAATAGATTCTATAGTAATTTATCTTTTCCTGAGAGAAAAATAAGCACAATTATTTTTACCTTCTTTATATTTACTTTGCTTCAATCCTTCAATAGTAGAACAATCATACTGATAACGTATGATAAAACTAAAGTAAAATAAGACAAGAAATATAGAAGATGAGAACAATAGAAAGATAGAGACATTGTCTCATTTAGCCATCTATTACAATTGAAGTCTCAAATAGGGTCACAGCCCTTACAATAGAAATCTAAAAGTCTAATACAATGAAAGGAGAGGAACAACAAGATATCACTCGTCCTCGGATCCATGAGGACTCACCACAAGCTAGGAGAATAGTCGATCCAAGCTTGTCTCAAAGGAAGAACACCTCAAACACCAAAACCTACACTTCGTGGAAAAATGTAGAAGAAATATGGGTTAGTACAAAAATACACTAAGTATGATAGCCATGCATAAAATCCTTGAAAACATGCTAAAAGGGAACATTTTAGTTGAAAAGTATGCATTTTACCAAGTTTAGAGTTCATCATGAAAATTAGTGTAAAAGCATAAGACATAAACATATTCAACATATAGATCATCATATCATATTGGAAACATACCATAAATACCCTCAAAGCATCCATGTGCAATGTATGAATAAGATCTCATAATCCTACCCACACTAAGGAAAGCTTATTGAGTAACTATAGTTCATAACTCATATTCTAGTTCATATTATCATAGTGGGATTAGCTTTAACCGGCATAGACCATGTGAGCTTAACATGGAATCTGGTGTCTACCCCACACCGAAAAGGGGTTGTCCTACTTGGCTAAGGTAGAACCAAACTATTAGCTTAGGTAGATCCACTAGTTAAAGACCTATGAGGGAACATAGTTTATGGGATAAGGGGATTGCTACTAGAAAACCCGGCCTCTACTAACGTGAGGGCTTCCATCCCAAGAGATTGTTCCTAGAAACCCGGCCTCTACTAATGTGAAGTCTTCCATGTCATATCACTATCCATTCGGTGCTAAGCATCATACCCATTGAGTTCATGTTAAGTCTTTCTTAATTTCATAATTACGGAAGAATGTCTTGACACTCAATCGATATAACTCCTACTAAAGCTCATAGATTCATTAGGTAAGACTAGTCTTCTAACCTTAGAATCACTACATATGACCAACCTTTCACATCATATCATATGCATATATAAGTGTGTACATGAGGATAATCATCCAATCAACACAACAATTAGATCATAGCCATATTCACTCTACTCTCAAAGTGAACTAAATGCATATACAAAACCTCATAAGCATACTTGATTCGCATGCTTTGCCCCACAAGGTCCATAGATCACATTAAATCAACATATCTAGGATTACTACATTAGACATGGACGGTAACATGATTCAAATAACTAAACTACTACAAGTACAATCTCACAGTATTCACCTTACTACAATTCACCCACATCACAAAGTCATAAATTAAGGATATGGGGGTTTCATGGATTCATGTGAGATTTTATCATAAAAACCACGATAATAAACAATTCAATCATAATATATGATAATTAAATCATTTAAAACATTTTTAGAAAGAATCCATGACTTGGAGTGAAAACTATAGCTTTTAGGGAATTTCATACTTTGAAATTTAGAGTTTGAGGGCACCATGCATGAAAGCTATCCATGAATAAAAGACTACCATACCTTAGGTGAATAAATCCAACAAATTCATGTGGAAAAAGCCTACTTCTTCAAGCCCTAGCTTGAACTTCTTCTTCTTCTTCTTTGGAGTTCTAGAGAGAAGATTTTGGAGAGGGTTGGGTTCTTTGATTTGGGGATTTAGGAATTATGATCTTAGATGAGTTAGTTTAGGTGGGGAAAATACTTATATAGATGTTTAAAATAAGCTTAAAAATACACCACTTAGTAATTAATTAAAAGGGAAAACCCTAAAAGACCCCTAGACTTAACTACCAAATGGCAGTTTTAGGTGTGACCTACGGCCCAGGACCCACGGTCCATGAGTGGATTCACGTGGCATCTTGAAGGTCTGTGGTTGGGGGTTCTGCAGCCCCTCATCCCAGTCCTTGACCCACGCCCTCCTCCCACGGAGCGTGGACCAGCCTACGGGGAGTAGGTCCCTTCATGGGTGACGGCTTTTTGGGCAGTTTTGATGTAACACCCCGTAACCGAAAACGAATCTCAGTGCAGATTTCCAGAAGTTTCAGGTGCGACTGATGATCGCCACCCACGGACCGTAGAGTGACCCACGGCTCATGCTGGTGGTTCATGGTTTGCATCCGCAACCCATCCCCAGACTCAGCCCAAAAATTTGGTCAAGTGTTCACCCACGGCCGGAACTACGGTTTGTAGGTCAGGTCACGGACCGTAGTCCATGTTCGTGGATCACCACCCCAGAACTAGCCTCCAGTCGTGACTGACGGTTGACCAGCATGGACCGTCAGTTGATTGATGGTCCGTCGGTCCCGTCCGATGGTGACCCCAACAGCTTTTAAGTCGAGGTCTTTTGGTCTTTTCCCTTATGCATTGGACCCCTAAACTACATCGTTTAACCCCTAAACTATATGGTTTTAATCAGTTTAAGCTTAGGAACAAAACTAGAACTTACCTAAGTCAAATCATTAATCAAAACAAAGAAACTTAGAGCGTAGAAGGAAGAAAGAGGCGACCAAACCCTAATTCAAGAACGCAGGAAGGTTCCAGCCCCAAAATCAAAAGATTTCTCCATGGAATTCGTCACCAGGTATGTGGGATTTCACTAGTGGATTCCTTTCACCCATTAGGTCCCTAGTTTTCAATCAGATTCTTGATTCCCTTATTATTACCTAGACTTAGGGTTTCTTGAACGTTAGAATTATTGGGTTTAAGTTGTTAGAATGATCTAAATCGTATTATATCGTTATAGTATTGCTTTACCCAGATTCATGCATAAACTCAGAACCCTAGCTATGTAGTTCCTTTAGTTCATGAATTACATATGCTAGGTCAATAAATTCAGTTATATATAAACATGCCTCAAATTTCGAATGCATTATTATCGATATATAAATATTGCATTCTCAATTTGCATGTCAGTTTTGAGCTATCCAGTACCACAGTATTTCAGTTATAATGTGCTAAATTACTTAATCATATGGGAAGCTTAATACCGAGTGGACTAGGGACAGACACCCCCAAGTCCAAAAACTATGTGCCCTGTAGGTTGTAAGTCCCCTCTGTGGGCATCATTTTAGTGATCACGCCAGCATGCCTCTATACCTTTGGCCGAGTATATTGGGTCCTCTCAATAGGGCGTATACATCGGACTCCACATTAAGCTCATGTGATTTTATGTCGGTTATTAGTTGCTCCCTTATAGTTTAGTCAGATTATATTGCATTGACCATATTATTAGTATAGTTCAGAAATCAGTCCCAGCATGTTATAAACTTGGTCATTGCATTCAGTATTTCATGTTCAGTATTCCCAATTGTATCATGTTTATCTCATGTCATTGTTCAGATATATGGTTATTTTTAGTTATGTTTTTATTCAACTTTACTCTATCTTGCATGTTCAGTACCTTTCAAGTACTGATGTATACTCTACGCTACATCTTCTCGTGATGTAGGTTCAGGCTCTCAGCAGACAAGTCACGCATAGATCGGGTCCCGATCTTCAGTTCAGTAGCATCAGTGGTAAGTCCTTATTCTCCGAGGACTAGTGGCATGACTATCTTTATCGCTTTTAGTTTTAGTTTCTATTTTGCTAGATCTAGTTAGGGGGATGTCCCAGCATTTCTAGTCAGTAGAGGTTTTATTTCAGACATAGTTAGTTTCAGCTTTAGTTTTGGAGTTTGATTTCTCATTTGTATTCAAACTCTCACTTTCCATTTATACAGACAATATATGGATACTCCCCATCATTTCAGACTTTCATTATTATTTAGCTTCCACACAGTTTTGTTGCTCAGTTTATCTTTAGTATGCTCATGATTATGCCAGCAGGGTTAGCTTGGGGTCACTCATGATCCTAGGTCCCGTGTTGCGTCCAGGGGGTTGCCTCGGGGAGTGACAAACTTGGTATCAGAGCATTAGGTTTAAGTGTCCTAGGATGTTTGAAAAGCCGCACTAAGTATAGTCTTTTTCATGGGTGTGAAGTGCACCACATCTAATGAGAAGGAGGCTACGAAGTGATTTAGGAAAACTTTCATTTTCTTTGTTACTCTTATCGTGCGTAAGGTATGATCTAATTCCTCGTGCTAATCCTTCGTTATGCTCTTTCAGATCATGCCTCCTCGTAGAGCTTATGCAAGGAATGTCAATGCCAGGACTGCAAACGCAGCTTCTCCACTCCTAGATCAGGAAGTTTCGAATGCTGAATTTCGGAATGCTATCCAGTTGTAGGCTCAGAGTGTGACCAACAGAACAATCAGCAGGCTCTAGTTCCGATAAATGCTAATGTTAGGTTAGCTGCAGCTAGAGTTTGTGATTTCATTAGGATGAATCCGCCAGAGTTCTTAGGATCGTAGATTGGTGAGGATCCCCAAAGCTTTATTGATGAGGTCACGAAGATCTTTGGAATGATGCAGGTAACTGGAAATGATCGGGTTGAGATGGCATCTTACTAGCTTAAGGATGTAGCTCACATCTGGTACACTCAGTGGAAGGAGAATAGGGGTACAGATACAGCTCCTATCACTTGGGATTGCTTTAGTGAAACCTTTATGGACAGGTTTTTCCTAAGAGAGTTGAGAGAGGCAAAACCTCAGAAGTTCATAAATTTGAGGCAGGGTTCTATGACGGTCCAAAAGTATGGACTCAATTTCACCCAACTCTCTATGTATGCTCCTCACATGGTTGCTGACTCCAGGGCTCAAATGAATAAGTTTATGTATGGGGTATCCGATCTAGTGAAGACAAAGTGTAGGAATGCTATGTTGCTTGAAGATATGAACATCTCTAGGCTCATGACTCATGCTCAGCAGGTTGAGGGTGATAATCTTAGGGAACAGGCCAAGGAGAATAAGAAAGCAAGGACATGTAACTATGATTATTCTCAACAGAAATTGGGTGGTGGAAATTGCTCGCAGTATCAGCAGAAATCTTCAACTCCAACACCTTCATCAGCTAGTGTTCCATTCTCCAAGTTTCGTAATGATCAGAAAGGTAGGGTGTCAGGCTCTAAGACTCAAGGTAGTGTTTCAGGCACCAGAACCTACCCAACTTACCCTAACTATGGTAAGAACCATCTGGGAGAGTGTCTTGAAGGAAAGAAGAATGCTTTGGGTGTGGTCAGTCTGGTCACAGGTTGAAGGATTGTCCTTCTAAGAAGGGTCAAAGAGGTAATAATGGTAGAGCTCAGTCTACAACTTCAGCAGCACCAGCAGGTCGCCCAACTCAGCAGGGTAACTCTTCTGGTACAGGTGGCTGTCAGCGCCAAAACAGGTTGTATGCTCTCCAGGCTCACCATGATCAGGAAGATTATCTTGATGTAGTCACTGGTACATTATGAATCTTCGACCTTGATGTTTATGCATTGTTAGATCCAGGGGGAACTTTGTCTTTTGTAACTCCTTATATAGCAGTCAAATTCGATGTTAGTCCAGAAATTCTCTCAGAAGCTTTCCCAGTTTCTACTCCAATCGGTGACCCAGTCATAGCTAGATAGGTATACAGAAAATGCCCTATCACAGTTTCCTAGAAAGTCACCTCAGCAGATCTTGTAGAGTTAGAAATGATAGACTTCGATGTCATTCTAGGCATGGATTGGTTACATTCTTGTTATGCCTCAGCGATTGTAGAACTAGGATTATTTGTTTTCAGTTTCCAGATGAACCAATCTTAGAATGGAAGGGTAGTAGATTAGCACCTATGGGTCAATTCATTTCTTACCTTAAGGCCAGAAAGATGATTTCTAAGGGGTATCTCTATCATCTAGTTCGAGTTAAGGATTCAAGCTCTGAAACCCCAACTCTTGAGTCAGTTCCAGTAGTCAATGAGTTCCCAGAAGTATTTCCAAAAGATCTTCCCAGAGTTCCTCCCGATAGGGAAATCGACTTTTCAATTGATCTCCTTCCAAATACCCAGCCTATTTCTATTCCTCCTTACAAAATGGCTCCAGTTGAGCTTAAAGAATTGAAAGAGCAGTTGAAAGACCTTCTAGATAAGGGCTTTATCAAACCCAGTATTTCCCCATGGGGTGCACCAGTATTGTTTGTGAAAAAGAAAAATGGTTCTATCAGAATGTGCATTGACTATAGGCAGTTGAACAAGGTCACAATCAAGAATAAGTATCCCATCCCCAGGATTGGTGACTCTTTTTACCAACTTCAAGGTGCTAGTCATTTCTCAAAGATAGACCTCAAATCTGGTTATTATCAGCTCAAAGTCAGAGATAGTGACATCCCGAAGACAGCCTTCAGAACTCGGTATGGTCATTATGAATTTCTAGTTATGTCATTTGGACTAACCAATGCTCCTACAACTTTCATGGATTTGATGAACAGGGTGTTCAAGTAATATTTGGACTTGTTCGTTATCGTCTTTAATGATGATATCCTCATTTATTCTAGGAATAAGGAAGAACATGCGAGTCATTTGAGGGTTGTTCTGCAAACTCTCAAAGATCGCCAGTTATTCGCTAAGTTTAGCAAATGTGAGTTTTGGTTGCAATTTGTTGCTTTCCTTGGTCACATTCTGTCTAGCGAAGGGATCCGAGTGGATTCTCCAGAAGATAACAGCAATGAAACAATGGTCCAGACCTACCTCTCCTACAGATATCAGAAGTTTCTTAGGTCTAGCTGGTTATTACAGAAGGTTCGTGGAAGGGTTTTCATCCATATCCTCTCCATTGACTAAGTTGACGCAAAAGAAAGTCAAGTTTCAGTGGTCAAATGATTGTGATAAAAGCTTCGGAGAATTGAAAACTAGGTTGACTACAGCTCCTATTTTGACTCTACCAGAGGGTTCAGACGGTTATGTTATCTACTATGATGCATCCAGAGTTGGCCTAGGTTATGTGTTGATACAGTGAGGTAAGGTTATAGCATATGTTTCTAGACAGCTTAAGGTGCATGAGAAGAACTATCCGACTCATGACCTCGAGCTAGCAGCAGTGGTGTTTGCACTTAAGATTTGGAGACATTATTTTTATGGTGTTTATGTAGATATGTTCACACACATAAGAGCCTTCAGTATGTGTTCACCTAGAAAGAATTGAATCTTCGCCAGAGGAGATGGCTTGAGTTCCTCAAAGATTATGATATGAGTGTGCATTACCATCCTGGTAAGGCCAATGTGGTAGCAGATGCTCTAAGCAGAATATTTATAGGTAGTGTAGCACATGTTGAGGAAGAAATAAAGGAGCTAGCAAATGATGTTCACAGGCTTGCTCGCTTAGGAGTTTGTCTTATGAGCATATCAGATGGTGGTGTAGCAGTTTAGAATGGGGAAGAATCTTCGTTGGTAGTGGAGGTTAAGGAAAAGCAAGATAGTGATCCGATATTGTTTCAACTTAAGGGTGCAGTCCATCAACAGAGAGTTGAGGTTTTTTCCCAAGGGGGAGATGGTGTGCTTAGCTACCAGGGTCGACTATGTGGTCCTGAGGTGGGCAAGTTGAAACAACAGATTCTTGCAGAAGCCCATAACTCCAGATATTCTATCCATCCAGACTCCACTAAGATGTACTGTGATCTGCGGGAAGTCTTTTGGTGGAATGTAATAAAAAGGAATATAGCAGGTTTTGTGGCTAAGTGCCCCAATTGTCAGCAAGTCAAGGTAGAACATCAGAAACCATGAGGTATGACTCAAGAGATTGATATTCCTACTTGGAAGTGGGAAGTGATCAACATGGACTTCATCACAGGTTTACCTCATACTCGCAGACAGCATGACTCCATTTGGGTGATTACTGATAGAATTACTAAGTCTGTACGCTTTTTGTCTATTAAGACTACAGATTCGGCAGAGGACTACACCAAGCTTTACATTAATGAGATAGTAAGGTTGCATGGGGTTCCTTTGTCTATCATTTCAGATATAGGTCCTCAGTTTACCTCTCATTTATGGAAGTCATTCCAGAAAGGTCTTGGTACTCAGGTTAATCTTAGCACATCATTACATCCACAGACGGATGGTCAGGCAGCGTACCATTTAGACTTTAGAGGACATGCTGAGAGCTTGTGTGATCGATTTCAAGGGTAGTTGGGATGAACACCGTCCTCTTATAGAGTTCGCCTACAATAATAGTTACCATTCCAGCATTCAAATAGCCCCTTATGAGGCATTGTATGGGCGTAGATGTAGATCTCCAGTTGGTTGGTTTGAAGTAGGTGAAGCAGCCCTAATAGGGCCTGATTCAGTTCATGATGCTATGGAGAAAGTACAACTCATCAGGGATAGACTTAAGACAGCCCAGAGTCGCCAGAAATCCTATACAGATGAAAGGAGAAAGGAACTAGCGTTCCAAGTTGATGATTGGGTTTTCCTGAAAGTGTCAGCTATGAAATGGGTGATGAGATTTGGCAAGAAATAGAAGCTCAGTCCTAGATATGTAGGCCCTTACAAGATCTTGAAAAGGGTTGGTAAAGTGACTTGTAAGTTAGAGTTGCCAACAAAGCTAGCAGCAGTGCATCCGGTTTTCCACATTTCATTGTCGAAGAAGTGTATGGGTGACCCAGCGTCTATTGTGCCTTTGGAAAGTGTGCCTCTGAAGTATAGTCTCACTTATGAAGAGGTACCAATTGAAATCCTTAATCGTCAGGTTAGAAGGTTGAGAAACAAAGAAGTCACCTCAGTCAAGGTTTTGTGGAGGAGTCAGTCCGTAGTGGGAGCTACTTGGGAAGCAAAAGAAGCCATGAAGGCCAAGTATCCTCACCTCTTTCCTTCTGATTCCATTCCAGCTTGAGGTAATAGTTCCTCTTCAGTTTTTCAGTCATTCATGTATAAATTCAGTCTTAGTATCATGTTCCTTCAGTTTGCACTTGCATTTTCAGCGTATTTGCATGTTCTTGGAACTTAGTTCAGTCAGAAATCAGTTTCAGTAGTTTAGTGGTAGGGATTGCAGTCCTCTCCCTCCATTTTCAGCTAGTTAGCCTTCATTCGAGGACAAATGTTTCTAGGGGGAGATAATGTAACAACTTGTATCCGAAAACAGATCTCAGTGCAGATTTCTAGAAGTTTCAGGTGCAACTCACGGTAGCCACCCACGGACCGTAGGGTGACCCACAACCCGTGCTGGTGGTCCGTGGTTTGCATCCGCAACCCCTCCCTAGACTCAGCCCAAAAATTCGATGAAGTGTTGACCCACGACCGGACCTATGGTCCGTAGGTCAGGTCACGGACCATGGTCCATGTCCGTGGATCACCACCCCCAGAACCAGCCTCCAGTCGTGATAGACAGTTGACCAGAACTGACCGTCAGTCGATCGACAGTCTGTCGATCTTGTCCATTGGTAACCCTAACAGCTTTTAAGTTAGGGGTATTTTGGTCTTTTCCCTTATGCATTGGACCCCTAAACTACATCGTTTAACCCCTAAACTACATGGTTATGATCAGTTTAAGCTTAGAAACATAACTAGAGCTTACCTAAGTTAAATCATTAATCAAAAGTTAGAAACACAGAGCATAGAAAGAAGAAAGAGGCAACCAAACCCTAGTTCAAGAACGCAGGAAGGTTCCATCAGTTCCAGCCCCAAAATTGAAAGATTTTTCTGTGGAATTCGTCACCAGGTATGTGGGATTTCACTAGTGGGTTCCTTTCACCCATTAGGTCCCTAGTTTTCAGTCAGATTCTTGATTCCCTTATTATTACCTAGACTTAGGGTTTCTTGAATGTTAGAATTATTGGGTTTAAGTTGTTAGAATGATCTAAATCGTATTATATCATTATAGTATTGCTTTCCCCAGATTCATCCATAAACTCAGAACCCTAACTATGTAGTTTCTTTAGTTCATGAATTACACATGTTAGGTCAGTAAATTCAGTTATATATAAACATGCCACAGATTTTGAATGCATTATTATCAGTATATAGATGTTGCATTCTCAATTTGCATGTCAGTTTTGAGCTATCCAGTACTACAATATTTCAGTTATAATGTGCTAAATTACTTAATCATATGGGAAGCTTAATACCGAGTGGACTAGGGTTAGACACCCCCCAAGTCGCAAAACTACATTCCCCGTAGGTTGTATGTTCTCTATGTGGGTATCATTTTAGTGATCACACCAGCATGCCCCTATACCTTTGGTCGGGTATATTGGGTCTTCTCGATGGGGTGTATACATCGGACTCCACATTTAGCTCATGTGGTTTTATGTCGGTTATTAGTAGCTCCCTTACAGTTCAGTCAGATTCTATTGCATTGACCATGTTATTAGTATAGTTTAGAAATCAATTCCAGCATGTTATAAACTTGGTCATTGCATTCAGTATTTCATGTTCAGTACTCCCAGTTGTATCATGCTTATCTCATGTCATTGTTCAGATATATGGTTATTTTCAGTTATGTTATTATTCAGCTTTACTCTATCCTACATGTTCAGTACCTTTCAAGTACTAACTCATACTCTTTGCTACATCTTCTCATGATGTAGGTTTCAGGCCCTCAGCAGTCAGGTCACGCATAGATCGGTTCCCGATCTTCAGTTCAGCAGCATCAGTGGTAAGCCCTCATTCTCCGAGGACTAGTGACATGACTATCTTTATCGCTTTTAGTTTTAGTTTCTGTTTTGCTAGATCTAGCTGGGGCATGTCCCAGCATTTCTAATCAGTAGAGGCTTTATTTCAAACATAGTTAGTTTCAGCTTTAGTTTTGGAGTTTGATTTCTCATTTGTATTCAAACTCTCACTTTCCATTTATACAGACAGTATATGGGTATTCCCCATCATTTCATACTTTCATTATTATTTAGCTTCTGCACAATTTTATTGCTCAGTTTATCTTTAGTATGCTCATAATTATGCCAGCAGGGTTAGCTTGGGGTTACTCGTGATCCTAGGTCCCGTGTTGCGTCCAAGGGGTAGCCTCGGGTGTAACATTTGAGGGGGGTTTTAGGGTTATCCTCAAGGATCCTTAGTTGGTCCTTGGGGATTCGTACCTTGATGCCTTAACCAAAAAAAATTATTTTAAGTACCGAGAGTTATTTACAACTCTAATCCTTGTGTTAGGCTCTAGTTTCCGGGATGTTACATGGAGTGATGAAAATATGTGAGTTAAGTCATAAGATTAATGGATATAATTATTGTAATTAAGGTTATGAAACTGAAGTGGTATTAGTTATGGAGATGAACTTTTAAATTATAATAATTCATAGAAATTGAAAATATTTATAGTAGAAATTATTGTGTTGTTATTACATAGTGAAATGAAGAAAGTAATGTTAGAAAAGAGAAAAGAAATTATGCAATTGGAGGTCATAGAGATGCCACATAAAAAATGATGAAATGTTTTTTTTTATGAAATATATTTTTGAATAATTAATATCACTATATGATAATTATTTCAATAAACAGTATAATAAAAGAACGAATGCAAATCAAGTCACAATCCTAAGAAACTTCTTTAGAAAAATTGCTAAAAAATATTTTAAACATGTAGAGTACATAAGTCCCATGCTTGATTTGTCTATTACACATAAAATTCTATATTTATTTACAAGCCATTTTTTTATATAATTTTTACACAGAAAATGTCATTTTCCTTTATTCAGATTGCAACAGGACAAGAGATCTCATTTCCCTAGTCATTCTCAGGGGAGTAATAATTAGCACACATTATCATAAACAAATACTCATGAATTTTATTTCTCAATCGATTCTCAAAGCATACAGAATATAACCAGTTAAAAACAAAATAAAAAAATGAAACCTTGATGCTTAGAAAACCAAACACAATTTGAAAGACTCTAACTCTCCCTCTCCGGTATATATTGCAATGTTAATTTTGAAGTGAAAATTTTCTTTCCCTAGGTTATTTTATACGTTGAAATATTGCATATGAACTATATATATTGAAGCATGCAACTCAATGAAAGTGTTTCTTGAGTCCTAGCATCGTTTAGGGAAAACTGTTGTATTAATTTGGTCTATTTCGTTGGCTTTAATTGATTCCAAAGAAGAAAAAACTACATAATTAGACATATTTAATTACCATATATACTATTATTACCTATACTTTCAAATTAAATATTATGTATCTTACCACTAATTATGAATTCCTCCGTATCTTACACATAGATACATGTATTTTTGCTACCAAATACAAAAAAAATAGGGAGAGAGGCGAGTGAAATTCATACGTATCTCAGATACATGTGAATCACACTAGATACAAGTATCTATATGTATCTAGAGTAATTCGCATGTATCTGGGATACCCGATACATGGGAGAGTGGAGAGCGAGATTTGTTATGTATCCTAGATACATGCGAGTCCACTTGGATACAATGTATCTAGTATAAATTGCACCTAAATTTGACTCATGTACCCAAGATACATGTATCTGGACGTATTTGGAGGCATCAAAATTCAATAAGATACGTAATATTGCAAACTAGAAAATATCTAAGTAATTAACTCCTAAACTAATGAAATTTATGTAAGTTTCCCCTCCAAAGAAATTGTTATTGGGTTCAACGGGCATATAGATAATAATGGAAAGAAATGAAGTCTATGTCAATAATTAATGAGGAAAAAAAATATTTTTTACATGTGGTCTTTTTTGGGGTATTCTTAAGTTTAATATACAAAGATTCATTTAACGCTCTTTTGTGAGCAACCCCACTCTCCAAGTACAAGATTTGGGTTCACCTAGCATATTCACTTGCTTACATAACTCTTCATCAAGAGCTGTACATATCCTGCACATTAAGAATATGAATATTTCCTCCTAAAGGAGGGAATCTTTGTAGAAAAGGAGTTCAAATGAACATTGGTGATGAAAATTACTTAATCAGTCTGATACAGGCCCTTTAACAAATATTTTCTACAAGATTAAGTTTCTGATTAGCATGTCACAATCGCGCACCTATTTCATTTCATCTCTATTATCGAAAAATGACACAAAAATAAAGTAAACATTATTCAATGAAGGGAAACGATATCTAAGGACATAAAAAGACTGCTTTATAAGGAACACCACTAAAACATCTGATGCCATGAGCTATCCCGACATCATGATGTCTTCCAAGCTAAAGTTGTCTATCAACATATCTCCAAGACTGTGGTGCAACAGTAACATCCAAAGCAAACGCTCCTGCAGATCCTTCTACACTACTTGATGGCTGAAAATTACTTAGACTTG
This sequence comes from Solanum acaule, assembly GCA_036250505.1. Taxonomy (NCBI): domain Eukaryota; kingdom Viridiplantae; phylum Streptophyta; class Magnoliopsida; order Solanales; family Solanaceae; genus Solanum; species Solanum acaule. The sequence continues at coordinate 5,747 of JAJOOR010013996.1, read as the reverse complement.
TAATATGGTCATATGTTAATAAGAGCTTCTCTCAGTCAACCTGAGAGGATGTAATCTCTGGTGCATCGACATATTGAGGTTGATAGGACTCTAGTGGCAAGGATGTGCCACTAGTTGTATGAGGTGCATACTTTAGAACCACACCATAAAGACACGCTGGACCATCAACTTTCAGAACCTTCCTAATGAAGTCTGAAGGTGCACCAAGAACATGTGAGTTCCATCACAAAGCTTTGCAACTTCAACACGATCTTTTGCACTCAAGTACCGTAAAAACTCGGTGTATGAGGCAAAATCTTTATCAGTATCAGGCAAGAAGAAAACAATATTGAACCCGACAGCAACATTTGAATAGTGTATAGTCAACTTGTCTAACCTCGTTCTGGCTGAGCAATTGACTATATCAGGGCTGCAAAAAGAAAAATGTCAGCACTTGAATGTAGTTAACTTATTTAATAATTATATATATTGTGCTAATCCAAAGAAAGATCAAACATTTATATATTCTATTCTAACATCTTTTCTTGACACAATATAGAAATGAGTTTCATAAGAAATTTGGTGAAGAACCCCCCATCTCCGGGCCCCAAAGATTAGAAAAATGCAGAGACCACCAGTTGAAATTTTTTTCTTTAGAAAGATGATAATTGACTGATATTAACACGCTGAGAAATTTGTTAAATCCTAGGGGAAATCCAAAAAACTCATATCTAAGCAACAAGGAAAGTTTAAATTATACTTACAGCTCAAATCTTACACTTTCCCCAGTAGGAACACAGACAGCCCGACACAGAGATGTTCCTTTTCTGGCGATAATGCCACGCCATATATGGGCAGAGTAGTGTTGCCTAGGAGAAATTCTTGCATCACTGTTATTTGCTTGACTGATTGTAACATGACTTGAAAGAACATTACTTCCCAATGGTCCTAAACCATATGGTTCATCCAACAAATGACCATAACGTGGCAAACGTCCAAATACATTTGAGGCCAATTATGGCCCATTGTCTGTGCTAGTTGAAATGGATTTTCATTGCTTGAATATTCAATTGTGATTCTGGGATCATTGAAAAGCTTACCCTGCAAGCCCTTTCTAGCACGTTGGGCTTCCTCTATGCTTCTAAACTCAACCAATGAGAAATTTTTGTCATAAAATGTTTCTATTCCATTAATCTCACCAAGTAGAATCATAGCATTATGTATCATGTCGTTATCCACATGAACTGAGGGAGGATAACTTATACACAATACTTTACTAGGCAACTGAAATGGCTGCACAAAAGAAGAAAATAGAATTAGCAGATGAACAATACTCATTCTTTGTCTAAATACTAAGAAAAGAATTTAGAAAATTTTCAAAGATAAAGGGAGCATTACATGTTGCCTTGTGAAGACATCATTCATAGGATGAGAGTAGTTCCTCACAAAATCTTGAGGCATTCGAGGGTTAGGATGACCAATGCTCCTATTGGGCTAGTGTCCTTGCTCCTGAAAGATTTAAGATAACACCATATTATAGGAGACATGCAATATAAAAATATCTCAAAAGTTGTGCTAGCAGGAAATAATCCTTCAATTAACTACGCTTCAATCCAAACTAGTTGGTTCCAGCTATATAGTCTTTTACGAAGGAATATATCATACTAGTTGCAAAATAATTCATTTTCAGATTTACAAAAACAGTAATTATTTTTTATACATTGTTTCTCTCTTTGTTTGTTACATTCTATCAAAATTGGCAAAATTCTCTATCTATTATTCATTCATTTATTAATTACAAGTGAAAAGGAAAAATTCGTAATTATTTTCTTTCTAATTTATTTCATCTACAACTTTTTCTATTTTCTACGCATATTTATTTTATCGCAAATCTCGTTTGGACAATTTTGTTAATTTTTTTTATATTGAGTGCACAGAAAGGCGAGGACTTTCTCTAGATAACTGGAAATTACAACATTTACAATTTTACTAACAAAACTCAACAAATAATTATGAAGAAATAATAAAAATACATCCAAATAAAATAACAAAGAAACAGAAAAAAACAAAAACACAAACCGGCTTAACGAATTCGATCCTAAGAGCATTGCCATGAAAGAAGGATCATTGGAGTGCGTCTTTAGCCTCCTTGGAATCGTTGATGTTTCTAAAGAAGATAAATCCAAACCCGCGAGAGGTATATCTGGTTATGCTATTAACTAGGCCAAAGTTTTGAAACAACGATATTAGATCTGCATCGGTTATGTCAGAGGCAAGATTACCCACCCATAAATTGTTCGATGGTGCTTCTCCCGATGCCATTAATGAAACCCTAGAAAACTACTCAACACAAATAAAACAATCAAACTGAGATTTGGGCAAAAATAAGAATAGAGAGAAAAATAATTGTTAATTACAGTGGAGAACAAAAGTCAATTAAGTAAATGAAGTTTTTGTAAATTATGTTTCCTTCTTTAGGTTTTCATATCTTAAGGAGGGGTAAAATGGTAATTTTATAGAATTTCAAAAAAATGACATGCAAGGTCATTACATCTCCGCATGGATCATGCCCAACTACATCGTGCCTGAACCTTACCCTTGTTCTTGAGCATCTTTCTCACTTCTGTTCCCATAAGATACCTCCAAGAGTCTTCATTTCATAGCACCTTGCATAGCAATGTGGCCACCACATCTGTAGAAATTGTGTCCCTTCGTGGTCTGCGCTTTCCTCTTATCATAGCTCTAGTATCCAAACTTCTACCATCATACTTGTAGGTGTTGTGATTCTTGGGATTTGGTTGTTTCTGCTTTCTTTCGCTACGATCTCCCCCACCTTTGGCATGACTACTTCTCGTCTCCTTTCCATTGCATTTGTCATGCTTTTCATGCCTAAAGTATGTTAAAGTTTTGGCATGCTTGATGGCTTCATCAATAGTCCTAACCTGTCGACATTCCAACTCCATCTTGGCACAATTTTACAGTCAATCGATGAAGTGGAACAACATATCTTCATTTGTGAGGTTGAGAATCTGAAGCGTTAGGGTGGTGAGCTCCTTTGCATACGCTCGTATGTTGCCTGTCTGCTTAACTCTCTAAAATTGTGCTTCGCCTCATAGATGACGTTGTTAGGAAATAAGGTCTTCTTGGACTCGACTCGAAGTTTCTCCCATGTGTTAATGGTATAAATCCCCTTCCTTATTAGCCTCCATCATAGCATGACCATCTCCAATAGGTACAACACGGTTGTGTTGATATTGTTTTCACTGCTCTTCATTTTGTTACACTTGAAGTAATTCTCCAAGTGCTAAAGGAAATTCTCCAACGTCTTGTGTGTCACAAGCGTCTTTGAATACCGGAGGCTTGGGAGACTTAATCTTGGTCTCACAGACCTTCCAGCTTTAATTTTTCCCTGAGCACTACCATTTCGGCTTTCACGGTTTCAATTGTGCTTAATGCATTCATAAGCCGACACTCAAAGGAAGTGATTGTCTCCTTCATCTCCAATTACACATATTTACGCCCCTTCAACACTTTTAGGATATTGACATTTCCCTAAAGGGAGAAATCCTTAAGAGTCTTGAACTTGTCATCGGCCTTGTTAAAACAATTGCCAAAAATCTCCACAGCTTGCCTTGCAGTGTCAACCATCACGGTCCACTCTACTCCAGACATGATATCTGTGGGCAACTCTTCATTTTCTTCTTCACTCGCCTTAGTGGCTGAAGGTGAATGAGATGTCAACGCTTCACTTGGTGTGGGGTCGAACAATAGTTCCTCATTCTTCGTATGATTCCTTCTTCCCTTTCAGTGTTTCTCCCTAACATCCCCTATGACGTTGGTGGTGCTAGCAGCATTATGAATCCCTCATTTACTATTCCCCTAGTATTAACTTTTGCTCTGATGCCACGTTGTCACAGACTTAGACTTCTACTAAGCACATCGTGCGGCACCTTGATAACTCGCTCATAAATCTTTCACGATCTTGCAAGATCAAGTAAGCCTTTTTAACACTAGATCTCTAAGGGAATGATGAGTTAAAGAAAGACACAAGAGAATTGCTTCATAAAGTTTTTATATTGCCTAAGACTTGAAAGATTTGCTTGATAATTTTTACAAATGAATGTCCCTCTATTTATACTACTGACCTAGGGGCTAATAGATAAATAATAATTATTAAACAAGTCCCTACATATTTACAAATAAGTCCTAATACTCTACACCATTAGAATATTCCAAGGACCTTCCATGTAAATCCATGGAATTCTAATGTCTTGCATTGAACTCTCCATATATTTCTAGAATATTCCACCAAAGGCTATTGTTCTTCCAATGTAAGCCTTCCACATGGACAATCCTATGACATGTTGCGCCTAAGTGGCATGATGATGTAGCAGGTTATGACATTTATGCCTATTTAGCTGGATATAATATTGGAGTCCACACCTAAATGATATTTTCATATCAAAAAATTCAAAAGAGTAAAATAAATAGCAACAAATCAAATCGATAAAGAGTGAGGTATTGTGTCTTATAATAAAAATTTAATGGCGCATTAACTCTTTGTGGAAAAACATGTGGATGGAAACGCCTTACAAGTCAATAAACACCCATGCCTACCAAAAAGTAAATGTTAAAGATGATTGACACAAATGATTTTATCATACATTAAAAATACTCATTTCCTTCTGTTACAATTCTATCATCAGAATATTCTTTCTAATGTGACTTTCTTGGCGTAATGGTGATTATTTGAAAGAGGTGATGAGTTTAGAAAAGGGGTTGATAAAAGCATAGAAGAAAAAATAGAAAATCAATGCATAGTATTTCAAAATTTTGTATGCATTCACTCTTACAAGTCAATTACATTCAATAGCCTTGTTAAAATTCTTTTTGCTAAATTTAAAGAATGCCTTGTTGTTGTTGCTAGTCATATAGCAACTGGGGCGATTTCTACTACTCTTAGCTTCTGATAAAACATGGGAAATTTCCTTTCGTTTCCTTTTTTTTTCTTAGGTGCAAGAGAAACTAAACAAGTGATGATAGAAATATAATAAAAGAACATTAGTATATTTTATGTATGGCGAGAGACTTTGTCTTAGCCATCTTTCACATTTAATTTTTGAAAGACGTGGGTTCCATAATGCCTTTCCATAAAAAGTTAATGTATCGTTAACTTTTTATTGTAAGGTGTGGTGCCCCCCCCCCCCCACACACACACCTTCAGCCATTTAATTTGTTTCCAATTTTTGTTACTTCTTTGAAAATTTTTATTTAAAAAATTACTCTTTAGACTACGGACTCTATAATACTACCCCAACTTAACATTTTTTTTCTAATAATATTGTTTTTTCAATTTAATCTAGCAATGTTACGATCCAAGTATACCCTAAACGTGACATGTTGTATAGAACCCCGAAAGGTTAAAGTAAACTTTTTTAGACATAAGATATAAGTTAAAGTACTTCCATGAAATAAAGTAGGGAGAGAATAGTTTGTATCATGATTGTGAGAAGTTGAATGGCGTCTTTAGTCATGCCACGAGACTTGAATTATCTTTTTGAATTCTCCTCTTCTTGTGCTCAAAGAAAGTTTTTAGTTTGGGAGGGGATGTTGATTCGTAACGACTCGCGCACTCAAGCCTTGTAACCGAAATCTTTCAACACCTTCTCAGCCCGCATGTGATATCTTACCCTAGATACTTGGTAGGTGGAATAGTAGAGAAATATTTCAAAAAAACAATAGCTTGTTCTTAGTAAATAAGTTTATTA